>APFE030750025.1:113309-136786 GCA_000404065.3 Pinus taeda
GAATATTTGGGTCATATTGTATCTCATGAAGGTGTTAAGGTAGACCCTAGAAAAACTAAAACCATTAAGGAATGGAAAATCCCCACATCCATAAAGCATCTGCGAGGATTTCTCAGGTTGACAGGGTATTATCACAAGTTTGTTAATAATTATGGGAGAATGACAACATCTCTAACAACATTAATGAAGAAGGATGCATTTTCTTGGACTCTAGAAGCAACAAAATCTTTTTAACATCTTAAAGAGGCAATGTGCCAAGCACTAGTCTTAGCTATGCCAAACTTCACAAAAACCTTTATTGTGAAATGTGATGCTTTAGGAAATGGAACTGGTGCTGTTTAAAAGTAAGAAGAAATACCCATTACTTTTGAAAGTCATCCAATCAAAGGAAAGTATTTACACAAAGCTATATATGAGAAGGAAATGTTGGCAATACTACATGCACTTAAGAAATGACGACCTTACCTAATGGGAAGACACTTAAAGGTAAAAATGGATCATGATAGTCTTAAATACTTCCTAGAACAAAGATTATCTTCAAAAGAGCAACAAAAATGGGTCACAAAGATGTTGGGTTTTATACTTTGAAATCATCTACAAAAAAGGGAAGAAAAATGTTGTTGAAGATGCACTCTCAAGAAAGGATGAGGATGTGGAAGCATTGCTTTGTGCCATTTATACTATCCAACCAAATTGGATAAATGAAGAAAGGGATGAATGGAAGAATGACGAAGAAGTGTGGGAACTCATTCAAAATTTGTAGCAAGATCCCAGTACATATGATACATTCAACTGGAAAAATGATTCGTTATGGTACAAAGATCGCTTATACCTTTGTAAGAATTCCCAACTTAAACAAAATATTCTTCTAGAATTGCACCTCTGTCCCTTACACGGGCATTCAGGATTTTTAAAAACTTACCATAGGGGTAAGAAGGATTTTTTTGGGATGGCCTTAAATATGATATTCAAAAGTTTGTGGCAGAATGTTTGGTTTTCCAAAAAAAAAAAGTTGAGATAATTAAGACCCCGAGTCTATTACAACCTTTATCCATTTCAGGTCAACGTTGGGAGGAGGTTTCAATGGATTTTATCACAAGTTTACCCAAGTCCAAAGGAAAGAGTGTCATCATGGTGGTAGTTGATAGACTTACCAAGTATGCACACTTTTGTGCATTATCTCATCCATTTAAAGCCAATACAATTGCTTATGCATTTATTGTAAGAAACAAAGATCCTATTTCATTGGGTTTTTGGACATATTTATTTTCTTGTATGGGTATTCAGTTAGCTCATAGCTCATCTTATCATCCTCAATCTGATGGGAAAACTGATATAGTGAACAAATGTTTGGAAGGATATATTCGTTGCTTTGTATTTGATAAACAGTCACAATGGGTCAAACGGTTGCCTCTGGCTGAATGGTGGTATAACACTTCCTTCCATACTGCAAAAAAATTGAACCCATTTATGGCACTTTATGGATATCATCCACCATCCATCACATCATATTTAATAGAAAACTCTAAGGTTCAAGCAGTGGAAGATCACATCGAGCATCAACAAAAAATTCTCTAACTCTTAAAAGATAACTTGTCTTTGGTGCATAATAGAATGAAACAATTGGTAGATGAATGTCGCAGCGAAAGAAGTTTTGATGTAGGTGACTGTGTATTTCTATGACTACAATCATACAAAAAAAATGTCCCTCAAGCAAGCTAAGAAAGATAATAAATTATCACCAAAGTATTATGGTTTGTACAAGGTGTTGCAAAAAATTGGTACTATGGCATACAAATTGGAACTTCCTGCATCTTCCTGAGTGCACCCATTTTTCCATGTTTCATGCTTAAATAAGGTTATAGTTGATAAGCTCCAAGTTCAAGCAATATTTCCAAAAATTGACGAGGAAGGAAAAATCATATTGGAACCTGAAGCAGTCACTGAAACAAGAACTCGACAACTACGAAATCGATCAATTTCAGAGTATCTCATCAAGTGGAAGAACTTACCCACTGAAGATTCCACATGAGAGGATGAGAATTTTATACAGAAGCATCCATAACTACTCAAGAATTTAGGACAACACTTTTTTGAAGGAGAGGGGCATGTTAGGTCCCTATAATAGTAGTGTACTCCCTTATTATTATTATCATCATTGTAGCCCCTTATTGTTATTGTTGTGCCCAGGTTGTCCCCATATTGTTATTATTGTGCCTCATAGAAGCTCACTATTCTTATTGTTGTGCCCTTACATTATTATTGTTATGTCGGCTTTGATTATATTGTGACCCCTTAGATTCCTATATATAGAAAGGAGGTATTTTCATTTGTATCATCCAAGAATTGTTCATTTGTGCAATGTAAAGGAGGTTCCCCCTCGAAGAGGCTACTTTTGAATTTGTTGATCTATCTCATTCTTCTATTTTGTGAGTTGGTTGAATAACATAAATTTTATTTAAAAAGGGGGTATCATATGCACACATTAGCATGTTACATGCCATCAATTCACCAACTTCTTCTCATTTGATGGACTGTAGGTACAACCAGACAAGTACCTGTTAGATTTTTCTTCATTAAGTAAAGGAAGTTCAGGTAGAGTGCAGGAAAGCCAGAGATCTAGTATGTCTAATAGACATAGATAAACTAGAGGAGAGAAGATCAAAAGAAAATTTTGTAGATGCATGGAATTTTTCCTTGTTGAAGGGGGGTCATGTTCTTATGATGTTGAGAGCATAAACAACATCAAGGTGCCCTTGAGGTACACACATCTAGTGAAACAATGGGTACCCAAGAACCTTCCTCAAGTAAACACTTATTTTTGTCTCAACGAGAGGATATATCACATTTCACCATCATCATTACATGGTTTGGGGTTATTTTCCATGGATGACATAAAGGTTTGTTACAACAGATTAACTGAATTGATGGAGTATGTTAGATCTTGTTACAATTATAAAGATTGGATGTGACTGTTCTAATATACGTGAGGTATGCAGAGATACAAAGTGGCTACAAATTATATACAACTAAGAGACAATGGTAAAAATAAAGGAGCATCTATGTATATTGATGGAAGGCCAAAAACATTAGGGAATATTGCAAGGTTTATAAATAATACACAACCCAAGACAATAAATAAGAAATCCAATTGCATATTTGAGGGAGGTGAAGGAAACTGTGTATTCGTATGTGCAATAAAATCAATAACTACAGGATAAGACTTGTTGATCAATTAAAAATTGAATAAATATACATATACATTGCTATTATGGGGGAAGTATGTAACCTCTCATTAATGTTTCTTATGTTTTATGTTTATCTTTTAGAAGAATAATAATCCCATGTAAATTTGTCACATTTATTTTCAATTGGAAGTGCCATTTTTCACCTTCTCCTCCTCATCCCTCTTCCTCACATGGTTAAATTACAACTCCTAGTATCCAAAAGCCTAGGAAAAAGAGGAGGAAGAACTAGAAGATGAAGAAAAAACAAGGGGGCAAACCTCCAACCTTTACTATTCATCCTAGGGACAATAAATGTAAATATTTGATTATTAAAACGAAATTCTTACCCAATTACCTTGGTAGGATGTAATAAAACATGATGGATTCATAATTTCATGGATTCTATCATCTTTGTTGATGTTACCTAATAAGCTATAAGTTTGACAGGTTCTTTCCAATGCCTTAGCCATTTCCTGATCAACTTTTCTTTTGCCACTTCCAATAGAAAGAACCCCATGAATGTGGACATAATGCTTGTACCATCCTTCTTGGAAACATCTATGACAAAATATTCACCATTTTTTAGTAATACCCATCCACATCTATGACAAAATATTCACCATTTTTTTAGTGTTCTTTATAGGAATAGGAAACTTGTAGCATTAGCAATGACATTCTTAACATTATAGTTAGCAAGGTAATTTCACATAGTTTCTTGTGTCAGATTCAACCCATGTAGCCTTGCATTTGTAAAAAATGAGAGAAATATATTTTTCCATGACTAGATTTAACGACATCTAGGGTATGTAAAGCTTCATTGGTGATATAAGAATGTATGAGACTCCATATTTTTTTAATAAAGGAATAAAAGTAAATCTTTTTTTGAGGATGAAATAAATCATACATGTTAACATTTGCATCTAATGCTCAACTCAACACATGAATAACATGTTATGACTCCATGTCATAGATAGATGTCATGGTAGCTTAGGAACTTAAATGAGAAAATTGGTCAATTACTAATGTGGAGGCCAACATGAGAGGGAAAAAAATAAAATTTATGTGTATAAAGATGCATTGCTTCTTTAAAGTCCTCCTTTTCTAAAGATATTAACAATGACAAGTTGGATAATGAACTAAAGGTATTCACCCAATAAATGTTGTAGGTGTTCAATTATTGCCTCTAATATCGAAGCATTTTTAACTAATGTTCCCTTAGTCTTGTCACCACTCACTTCTAAAATAAATGCATTGATCATATTTATCCAATGCATGTTCACTGTTGATGTTGAAGTCATTAACAATAAATTTAGAATTTGATATAGAAATTGCATTCTTAACAACTTTACCTCCTATTTTGTCATAATGTTCTCCTTTCTCCATGTGTTTCCACTGACACATGTACTCCAAATCTACATTAGATATAACTGGGGCTTGACCAAGGCTAAATCTAGAAATGATATGGAAAGAGTCCCCTTTTTATCATGAACATGTTGTCTAGAATAATTAGATAATAATTAGATGGCATATTGTATTGCAACCTCTACTTAATGCATTATATTTAACCTTTAACTATTTTGAAAATATTTCACGACTCTAATTATATTATAACGTGGTGGTATGATTGTGGAAAAGTGTCATTGCAATTAGAAGAAGTAGATGATTAACAATTCGATTTACATTTAGTGTAAAATTGATTATTTGTTTATATATTGAAATAACTATTGTTGAAATATGTAGTCTGGCGGCCATGGCGGTGATGATCAGGTTGATAAGGAGTTGAATGATTCCCTCGAACCAATCATAACAATCAATAAGCTTGTGATTAAAGTGAACAAAGAGGTTTTTCAGTAGATTCATAGTAAAGATCAAACTCTTGAGATTAGAGATATGATCAACAACCTAAGGAAAGAGCTTCGGAAATATAAAGTAATAACCATATTTTAAAGCTATTTTGTTTTGTTTTTTATGTCATAAGTTTAGTTATGAAAGTTTGTTTTTTTAATTTTACATTATCTAATAATTTTTTCTTTCTTTCTTATATAAGATTTTTTGGTAGAGGCACCACAACATTTGGCTAACATGAACCAACACATACTTGCGAGAGTATTTGCTTCTCCACCTTTGAGTGATGACAGTCCCTGTAGTCATACTGGGTCCACACATTTAGTTGGGACCCATGAATACACGACCCTTGAAGAAAACACACAACCAGGCTCTGGAGGTGGTGACAGAGGTGACCTTATTGATGACACTATGGATTCATTTCTTGGATTGTCGTTTGTTATGAATACGGGGATAATTCCATGCACATTTTTGGTGAATGAAGAAGGAATTCCAATAAAAACACCAAAAATCCCATGTATTTTTTAATGTTTTAACTCTTTCATGTTGTCTATCTCAAACATAAATAATCTAGATTATTATTTTCAAACTAATGATTATATATTTTTGCATGTAGGAAACAATTTGTTTTATAAACACATGAATAAAAAATTGTTGGTGATTTTTGGGCCCACCATTCGCACAAGGTGGAGTTCCCAAAATTCCAAACTCAAAAAATAACTTATAGACTACCTTGAAGGTTTATTTGGGATATATACCTTCAATAAAAGCGGGGTCACCTATGCGGCTGACAGATATTTAAAATATGCATAAGAAACTTGTAGGGTTCATTTGAAAAATAACCTTAGGCATGAGTGTCTACCCATGATTCCTAAGAGGGAATGGAAGGCCCTCATTGAGGGCACAAAAGAGAAGAAAATGAAAAAATAAGGAAATACACCACCTGGTGCAGCTAGGTAAATTACATTTTGAATTCAAATCTTTTAATGTTCTTTAGTTTTAAATAAAATAGTGGTATATAACATACTTGAAACTTTTCATTGGCTCCCAGACACTTTAAAAGCCATCAAGGCAAGGCTGGAGAAACATGGGCAACAAAAACTAGGCCAGGGTTGCTATTCAAAGTTATAGGGACGAGTTGTAATTACCCAAATATCTTAACAATATTACTTGTTATATCGCCTTCCAACATTCTAGTAATTGCATTATCCAATAACAAAAATAAATACTCTTATGCAATGCAGGGGGATGAGTTCAGAACCAAAGCCACGTAGGATGACCTCCAACTTGGTTTCAAGTTTGGCTTTCAAGATGTTGCTGATCACCGAATAAGCATGGGACAACTGCCAAGATCTAGTTTGAAGGACATGGAAAATAAAATCAATCCACATTAAATTTCATTACTTATAAAATATAATCATGTTTGATATTGTCCATATATTTAATATGTTGCTTTGTTTGAAGCAAGAGAGAAACAATATCATGGAGCCCATGAATACTAGACAACCATTTGTTGATAGTGGAGTGCAACCACAACATGGTGCTCCTGTGCAACCCCATGATATTGCTAAAAATGAGGTCCAAAATGATAATATGGTTGTATATTAATCATATACTTCACAAATTTGTATTTTTAAATTTTGTACTTATCCATTTGTGATTGTGTACTTATAAGTTTTGTTGTTTCAATGGCAGAGCATGCCATACATGAGGATACTCTACCAGAAGAGGAGTAGAGGGTAGCCATTCCAATGGTGTCGACTAGTGCACTAGGCAAATAATTCCATTGCAAAGATAATTTTTATTATCAATGAACTACTTCAATGATATTCAATAACTAGCCATATAAATTTAATTTTTTTGTTATTGTAGGCGATGCCCCCCTACAATATCCTCCACACTATGAGTACCTAACTAGGCATGCAATATGTGAGTGGACACAAGTGTAGTCAACATCATAAAAGTTCCTAGTAGATCAAAATGCAGATATTGAAGAAGCACTTAAGAAATTTTCAGCAGCTCGTAAGAAGAGGCAAAAAAAAATTGATGATGTACAATATTATAATAAGACATGTCGGTGTATTAATATACTTGAATGAGTTCTTGAATATTTTTCTTTGGACATATGCCTTTGAATGAGATATTGCATACTTTTTTGTACTTATGTTAGAGTTCTTCTAATCCACCTAAGATTGTTAGAGTTCTTCTAATCCACTAAACTCGTAAGAAGAGGCAAAAAACAAATTGATGATGTACAATATTATAATAAGACATGTCGATGTATTAATATACTTGAATGAGTTCTTGCATATTTTTCTTTGGACATATTCCTTTGAATGAGATATTGCATACTTTTTTGTACTTATGTTAGAGTTCTTCTAATCCACCTGAGATTCAACCACTAAACATTTCATCGACATATAGATTATTGCATCACCTTATGCAAACTTATGATCTTATCATAAAATGGGGAAGAGCATGTAGGGTTCATGACAAGTCTCAGAAACAACAGCTTTTTCCACTCATAATATTTTCTTTTGACCTAGAACCAAATATTAAAGCTTGGAAATACTACTACAAAGTTCACCATTACTGTATCCATGTTTTGCATATGATCAAAGGTAAATGGATTTTAGTTCTAAAATTATTTTTGTTTTGCATTGTTAATTTAGAAAGGATTGTGAAATTACTTGTATTGTTAATGATGATAAGGGATGTGCGAGGATGTATACATATGTGTGTGGTTTTTAAATTTATTGAGGTGAAGTATTTTATGTCTATGATTAATGAATGAATGTTATATGTTAATGAATGAATGTTATATGTTTATTTATGTATAAAACCACATATGTTTCTTTATGATTTTTTTTCCCTAATGTCTATGCATGAATATTAATGTGTTGCTTTCAACTATGTTCTAGTAGATAGATTGGATACTAGGGAATTGAGAGTAATGTGTGTGTGGTGGGGGTGGGGGGAGTGGGGCATAAAAGTTTCCACCTTCATGTGGTTGCCCTTGTTTAGAAGAGAATAACTTAGCATTTGGATAACCTTGGATCAAACCTCCCTCGATTCAATAGAGAAACACTGAAGCCAATGTTGACTTTGCTCATATCTGTTAAACCAAGAGAGTTTTTCTCCAAGATTAGACTACTCCAATAAATTATTCTTGAAACCAAGAGTAGCAAATTCATGTATTAATGCATTGAAGTATTTTTAAATATTATTTAGTCATTAAAATGTTTGTTAATTTATTTTATTAATTTTCTGATTCTTTAAGTTTTGATTAAATCAGTAGAACAACTGCTGGAGGAGATCTCAAGATGTATTTCCAACCCTGGAACCTAGGCTTCCTCTAGAGAGGCCATAGGAGGTAACTTCATCAATGGCTTATATTATGAGTTTTTCTTGCTTGGTTGAGGCACATGTAATTTACTATTTTGAGTTTATCTTTCATGTTTTAGAAATTTTTGAGATATATTGGGAGTTGAATTCTTTTTGGCATGCACGTATGGTCCAATCAACTTGTATGAATTGTGAAAAATATCAAGGATATCCATTGCAACATCTTTACAATTTACGTAATGTTGTAAAGCTTTCAAATATGCTATTGTAGGTATTTAGGTCTTTTGAAAAAATGGATTCCCATGACAAGTTTGAAAGAGGTGGTTCTTGGGTCGTAGACATTGCTTTAGATGGAAATGTCTTCCTATATTTATTGTTGGAGTGAAATGATGATGTGTAATCCTATACACACCCTCAAAAAATCTAGCCAAACTCCTTTTGAATAGCCAACCTACTTTTGAATAACCAACCTACGAAGATGACAACCTAAACACTAAGAGATTTGTCTTCTCCTAAACGACATGTTTGTAGGTGAATAAATATTTGTATCTTATTCATGTCCCTGTGTCATAAGAAACCAACTAATTCTTTATATGATGGCTGAGAGAGGTCAAGAACTACTATTAGAGGTGATAGGGTTGTACATCAAAACCAGGTATAACAAGCTACATTTTTAATGAAAGTCATCATCATATATGGTTGTTTCCTTCCTTAAAGAGACCTACTATTGATGCCTAAATAATAACATCAAGGCAAAGAATTTTCCTAGTCATTTCATCTAGTAATGCAAATTCATTTTTTTCATTTCCTTTCTTGGAAATCCTGTCAATGATTGTGTTGTAAGTGACAATGCTAGGAGAATAACCCTTATGGTCTAGTTGGTGAAGGATATATATTATTTGGTGCACCATTCCATCCCTATAGAGAGCCAAAAAAATTGTCTTGATTAGTCTTTATTACAATGACACAATTATCATACATTGGTTTGCCTTAAAAAAATATACATTCATGGTTCACACAACTTGTAACAATAAAATAATCAGCAAATGTTTGTATGGAATTTGATATTTTCTTTCTCCCTAAAGGAAAAGCATGCTAAAATAGTGAGACCTCTACAACTCTATTCCTCAATCTCTATATTACATATTTTATTCCATAGACAAAATATTCCACTACATCTTGGGAATCCTTAGGGTAATCTAATTCAACTGATGATTGCCTTTTTTAGTTAAGGATAACCATTGTAATTTTGTGCTAGGTGTAAGTCCAACTGAGATTTAGACCAATAGAAACTCTAATCCGAGCTTGATGAAACGATCATTTGATTTTGCAATTATCACAACAGCATAAGCCCTTGATGCTTTATGTGCAAATTCATAAATCTACAATTTAATATACATATCAGGTTGCGCAAATATGGGTTGTCCCATTTTGTGTCTGTGTTTTTTCAATGTGTGTACTTTCTTGTATTGTTGTGTGCTCTGAGTTTAATATTGACATTCTTGGTGGTTATTTTTCTTTGCATGCCATCTTGGGATGGGCTCCAACACCAATACCTTATATCTACAATAATATTCCTTTCTCATAATATGATTATCAACCAGGATTTGCAATTCAACTCCCAACTATGGAATTTCTATGAGATGTTTAAAAAAAAACCATACCCTATATTCTTTGAAAATAGTCTTGTACAATCTCATTGGAAGGTTTTTCATGGTTCAACATTGTTAAATGAAGAATATTTAAAACAATCTCAAAATTCCCATCATTTCCCGGCTCAGAAGATGGGTGTTCTCAACACCCTGGCCACTCGTGCCCTCAGAATTTCGGATAAGGAGAGCCTGGATAGAGAGAGATCCCACCTCCTTGATGTCTTTATGGAAAATGGATATAGTAGGCACCTGGGTCGGAAAGCTTTCCTTAAAGCCTCTAAAAATGCGGTTAAGAAGAAAGAACCTAAGGAACGCTATCTAGGTGTCCATCTTCCCTATATCCAGGGGACCACAGACAAGATAGCTCGGATCCTCAGAAAATTTGACATTCCCTCAACCTTAAGGCCCCTCAAAACCATTCGCAACTCCCTTAGGTCGGTAAAAGCTCCTGTTAACCCTATGGACATGAAGGGTGTTTATTTGATTCCTTGCTCATGTGGGACGCCCTATATAGGTGAAACAGGACGCTCCATCTAGCAGAGAATATGCGAGCATGCAACTGACCTGAGGCATGGGAGAACCAAGTCTTCAACCTTAGAAGAGCATGTTGACAAGACCAGGCATCATGTCTGTATTGAGGAGGCCAAGGTGATTGCCAAGGTGGCTCAGTTCCATCATCGCAAGTTAAGGGAAGCTATAGAAATTGAAAAAAGGCCTATCAACCTCAACAAAGATGATGGTTGGAAGGTAAGTAGGTGTTGGATCCCTGCCCTGTCTTCTTAGTGTTTCTTTCCCCCACTCGCCCCTTTGTTCTTCTGTTATGCTTGCATCGTCCCCCCTGATGCCTTTTGATTCTTCCTCTTCAGCCCTGATCTAGGGTTTCCTTGATATTTTCCCCTGTCCTTCGCCTCCTGTGTCTCTATGTCGCTCTTCTAGGAGGTTCTCTTTCTGTTCGCATATTAGTGTCTCCTCTATTGCATGTTTTTTATTGATATATATATTGGATGATTGTATATTCTCCTTGATTCGCTTAGGAGTACTATTATTAATATCATCATTCTTCTTAATCGTAGATATATGCATTGTTCACACACACACACACACACACACACACACACACACACACACACCACACACAACACATATATATATATATAAATTTAGTTGGATTTCAATTGACGTTATGTTTATTTATTATTTTATTTTATTTTGAGTTGTTGGTTTTATTGTTATTATTGAGTTATTTTCTTAGCCAATTATAATCTCTTTAACTAACAATAAAAGTAAGGTATAATCTTAGATTAATATTCTAATATTATATATATAGTATACTAATAAAGTTATATATATTACTATTATTAAATTATTCAATAAACATTCCTATTAATTTTTAGATTATTTCGATAAGTAGAAAAAAAAAATACAAGTCAATACATCCATGCTACCAAAAAGGTTCGCACTCATCAAAATAGTCCTATGCCCCAAATCTGTCTGTTTGGAACTAATATCATGCCCATAGTGAAAACTATGGAGGATGTTCCTCTCACTATTATTTATTTGTGTTTATAAATCATGCTTTTATTAGTAACAAAGAAACAAACAATAGAAAACAAAGTAGCTTTTTAAATATGAAATATTAGTAAAGGTGATATTACCCTCAATCGAAGGCATCAATGAGGATCCTGTCTCTAAATATCCCTTTCAAATCTTGATAACAAATTTACAAGATTCCTCCATTCAATGAGGTATTTTTGCATGTCAACTAATTATTTGCAACATTGAGCTCATCCATATATTTATTCAATATTTTATGCATTATTGTTTCCAGAAATGAGATGTTGGAAGACATTGTTGGTAGCAAAAGCATGGTGGTTGTAAAGGCGAGCCAATGCACAAGATTTAAATCGCCATGTAATGTATATTAGCAATGGATTTTCTTGTTTTCCATCACAAATGATTCATTTGGAACATCAACCACATATGTGATGCAATTTAAAAAAATACTCATGAAGAACATCATTCTAGTAGAAAACTTTATTTATCGTGGTTGAGATGTTCGGACAAAAACACTACAAACTCGATGTACATAAAACTAAATCACTAATGAAAGAAACAAAACAAAATACTATCATGTCATCATGTTACCATTTACATTAGTGTTAAAGGATGTAAGTTTTACTAATGAACTACAATTTCAGAATTACATAGAGCTAGATATACTAGAACTATACAAGCTATATTCATTGCAAAAATTAAAACCTTTAGCATATATTTCATATGAGAATGTGAGGGTTTGATTTTATCAGATTAGGATAAAATTTTAGAAGATGCCTATAATATATACATTATAAATCTAGATTCAACTCATTAAATTTTCTATTGCAAATCATTCCATGAGCATCTTTGACTGACTTGTGGCAAATAAAAAATATATTTAAAACATAAAACCATCCCTTAAACTTTATGCCAACTTAGAATTTCAAGGGTTAGATATTATTATGTCATTATTTGTTTGCAACTAGTAAAATGCATTAAGGTCATAATTTTCAATACCAATAGATCAACAAATGGACTATTACCAAAAGTACTTAACTCTTGGTGTCATAGTTTAGTTAACGGAAATAGTATTTAGCTAGACCTATGGAATAAATTGAAACAAAACCTAGGTATCTAACTAAATTGATGAGACATCCAAGTGAAAAGTTGAAGGACACATATCATTAATTTGATTCTTAAAATTCACCAGACCAAAAAGGAAGTGAAATTACCTCCAATTAATCTGCCCAAAACATGTAAAACTCAACCATTCATCATCCACTGTTGTAGGAAGTGATTAACTTACCTAAATTAGACTTGCCAAAAGCATCAAGTGAATTCGAATGTTAATTTTGAGTGATAAGTTGCTAGTTTTTTTCTTTAAGGTAAATGAGTTCAAATCTATGAAATAAACTAGTCATAACCTTTGATCCAAACCATGTTTGTAAGTCATTTTAGATTGGAAATAGACTTTTGAGAGTGACATATAAAAACTACCCAAGGAGAGAAGGTTGATTTGAGATTGGCCCAACTTAGGAGTTCAACTTGCAATTAAAACATGTAAGTCTACGATAAAATATGAAGAGACACATTTGCTAATAATACTATAAAGTTTACAATTACCATTTCCATGCTTTGTATATGCTTAAAGGTAAATGGATTGCAGTTCTTTTTTTTTTTTTTTTGCATGGTTAATGTAGAAAGGGTTGTGAAATTACTTGCACTGTTAATGATGATAACAGGTGTGCTAGGATATATACATGTGTGTGGTTTTTAAATAAGATTTGTAATGTAACATGTAGCACATTTTCACAATATATTTTGTAGGGAACCAAGAAAGTTTTGCATGTGAAGCAAGTTCGAAAATATACCAACATTTATGCTAGTAAATCATATATTAATTTGTTGGAGAAATATAGTGTCGACCATAACCAAAAGCATCTGCAATTTACTCAAGGCATTTCCATCACATCTACTTGTACCTATTTTTCCTAGGAAATTAATGAACACATGCCAACTTGTAGCTAATCCATTGGAATATGCTATTTCTTATGCCAATAAACATGGAACTCTTACACTTTAGTGTTGTGAACCAACAAGTGAATGGATCAATTTTTGTATATATGTGATGGGAGCCTACATTTACTATGGATCATAGTGATCCAAAGTTTCATGTAGCCATAACTAAACCCTCATTGATGGTTCTCTGTCACTCTATTTTGAGATGATCAAGTACCCTACTCATATATATAAATATCTGCATCTTCTGGGAGAACTTTCTATCTATTTTTTCGACACTTTGCAATACTTTTTCCTTGTTTAACACCTATATTCAAGATTGTTCCTATCCATGATTATATCTTAAAGTTGTATGATTTTTTGAGTTGGAAAATAAGTGAAAATGAAAGGAGAGCTCTAGAGGAAGATGAAAATGGTGGCCCTGGGTCGATGTTGTGGTGCACCTAGCGGTTTTGGTTAACCATCACAGATGCCCTGCCTCCGCCCTACCTGTCTATAACCCGCGGGTTCCCCGACGTTTCGTTTCTGTGGTCAACCTGAATTTTTTGCGGACCGTAACCACCTCTGACCTGCTCCTTGTCAGTAGTCATGGACCTCGATGCCATATATTACATCGAGGACCCCAATCCCCATGAATAAATACAGAATCCCCCTCGTGCCATGTCGGCTTCCGGTTCTTTTGATTCATCCTTCCACCCTTTGTTTTCTCCAAACCCTGCATTGAATCATCCTAGGCCATCTGTGCCTCAACTTTCGCCCTCAGTTGATCTTGAAGATGCATCTAGTTTGGAGTGCCCTTCGCTATCCCTAGATACCCTTAACCTTATCAGAACTTCTCTAAACCCATCCCCCTCTTTCTACTCTCCACTGCCTTACATTCCACACATTTCCGGCCCGTCCAACACCCCCTTCTTCTCCATCATCACACAACATGGGTTTGTTACCTCCCTCTTATCCTCTCAGGCCAAAGGCTTTGTAGCAAACCCTAACGACCCTCCTCCCAGCACTCCAATCCACTTTGGTTGTTTTAGCACGCCGATACCTAACCCTAAATCCACTCCTTCTACCCCACAAATGGTTAACCAGGGCATCCAGGGACTTTTCCAGGACTACTCGATGGAACACAGGTCTGATAAAGTCAAGAAAGGGAGGTGCTTGAGGCTCGTTGATAGGGACATCAACCTCTCTCTGAGGGAATACCTATCGATGGGTGAAGTGGTTGATACGACCAAGAAGGTTTTGGTAGGCTGAGTCCGAGGGCATAATTACTCTGTGGAGAGACTATGCCTCTGGACCATGGAGATATGGGGATCTCTACTCAAATAAATGGCCACCATTCGTGTTCTCACGTGAGGATGGTTCGCTCTCAAATTTCATAGGGAGGAGTACATTGACTGGATACTCTCAAGGTTTTGGCACATAGAATATGCCCCGATTTTGCTGAAAATATGGGATCCATTATTTGATCAAGAAAGGGAATACCTAGGACCTGGGCCGATATGGGTACGCTTACTAGGGCTACCTATTCAATATTGGTCTCCAGATGTATCCAAGCACATCAGAAATGCACTGGGAACCTATTTGGAGCATGACCAGTCCTATGAAACAAAAAGCAATATGACCATGACTCGTATTTTGGTTCACTTGGATACCAGAGAAGGCCTGGAGGAAAATATTTTCCTTCATTGGAGGCACTACTCGTGTAGACAAAACATGGATTATGAAGGTGTCCCATTCAGGTGTAGAAGATGCCATAAGGTTGGGCATCTTTATAAAGATTGTCCACTCATCTTGCCATCTTCTCTTCCTGCATCCAAGGGAAAGAAGCATTTCCAAACAGAAGACCTGATTGTGGATGAGTAGCGCACAGGTCTGGATAGTCCAAAGGCGGTGGCTGGGGACACTGTTCGACCATCTTGTGCTGCCCAGATTCTGCCTATCTCCCCACCCATGACTATATCCCGGTCTGCTGCGGTGGCTACTCCATCAACGGGTATTGTTTCTTCCCCCTTTTTCTCTGTTTTGAATTTTAGTAATTTTATTTTCTCTATGGAATCTTCAGCATCATTACCTTGCATGGTTACCTCCCCTATCACTTGGCCACTTGATCCTCCTCTGTCCATTTTCTCCATTACCCCTTCGACTGTACATTCTCATGGTTGCAGAGACCCCCCTATTTCCCCATTCGCATTAGGCTCACACTCATATAACCTTCATCCCCGCCACTAGGCTCTTCCTGAATCACTTGGAATGTGCATTACATCCTCAAAAGCTGAGCATAAGTCCTCTTGGGGGAGGCCATTCAAGATATACAAAACCATCAAGACTGTTGGGGCTAATGTGGCTGAGGGCAGGAAAAACACCATTGAAAGGGTACTTAGAGCACAGGACACCCTTGGTAGCATTCCCCCACGAAGTGGCTATCCTTCAATTGTAGGGGTTTCGCTAGCCCCTCTAAAAAATTAGATCTCAAGAGGCTTCTGGGCAGTGAGACAAGGGATATCATTTTTTTACAAGAAACCCTCAGTAGGTCCAAGCAGATTATTAGGACCCTCTAAGCCATTATGCCTGGATGGTTATTTCAGGCTCTGGATGTCGTTAGGCGATTGGGGGGTATTTCTCTTAGGGTAAACCCACAAACCATTAAGGTCATCTTTGCATGGGGAGGTTATGGATTCCTGGGCATGGATATATTCTCAGCTGAATTGGGTAGAAATATATTTATTATGAATATTTATGCCCCCAATCATGGAAAACTGGACTTTTGGCAACAATTACTCGAGAACGCCCTAATTGACCACTCCACTATCTTGGGCGGAGACCTAAATTTCGCTATTGGTCATGAAGAATCCTGGGGACATCATTCATAGTTGGATCCACTCTCAGATCAACTAGGATTACTACTGGAGCAACACCACCTTATTAATATATCCATGAAGAAAAAGTTGCCTACATGGCACAACTGAAGGATATGAGATGCAGCTCTAGGCAGGAGACTGGACAAGTCCCTCATTCATGAAGACCTAGTTGCAACCCTAACTAATTACAGACAATGGGTGGGTACAGGGGGGATTTTAGATCATTCCCCTATCTACCTGGAATTGGCTCGCCCCTCAAGAAAACCCAGAGCACCATACAAATGTTGGGAAATTTAATTGTTAAAATTGCTTTCATTAAATGATCAACCAAGGATACTTGTAAGCTTGTGATGATGCCAACAAAATATATGCATGAGTAGGCAATTAAATCTATGTCTAACTAAATGATTTTTGATTCAATATAATATGCAAGGGAAGAGGCTCCTAATTGAGGAGGTCCTGGTTGTCCTTCCCTTTAGTATTATAGATTGAAAAGAAATCATTGATTACATAAAACCAAAAACTTGAAATAAAGACAAGAGAATGAATTTTATTTGTTGTTCAGATTCAAATAGAGAGAGAGACTAACTTAGTCCCTTGATTGTCCCCTCGTATACTGATCCAAACTAAACTAATATTCATTCATAAGCATAAGAAATGAAATAACTTGAAACTTAAAAGCAAAAGAATGAATTTCAATTATCATGCAAATCAATTAGAGAGAGAGCCTAACTTAGACCCTTGGTTGTCCCCTCATATGCTGATAAGATTTTAATTTAAAACTCATTCATCAATCACAAACAAATCCTCAAACATCTAGGCAATTAAATGAAATAATATCTATTATGAAATAAAATGTTTCTTTGATCCTTTTAGAGTGAGCTCAATTCTCTTAAGAACAAAGTGACAAATTATTCCATATACTACATTAAGACAATTTATATCTAAAACTATAGAATGGAAATTTATGTAAAATAAAGCTTTATTCTATTCCATCATAAGTTGGATACATGCTCCAAGAGTCCTCTCCTTTGGAATGGAGGAGGTACTCCTATTTATACAAAAACATAAGCAACTAACTCATTAATGGAGGTCCACTAATCCCTCCTAGTTCCACAAATCATTCATATGGTTACAACCAATATGAGACACATATTCCTTTATCCATGATTTTTCTCCTCGAGATATGCTTGACCCCTATCCCAAATCTCCTTCGAGTCTTCAAGAGAATTCGAATTTGAGTCTTGGAGGCCACATAAGAGTGTCTTGGAACCTTCCAAATCACCTACACATGTCACCAAACTCATTCCACCTTTAGGTATAAGCAAAAATATGTTATTTTTCTAACTTTTAATCATAAATTCATTTTAAATACATAAATAAATAACTTTGGAAAATGAAAATATGAGCCCATATGGTAATGGAAATATAATGATAATGTGATGAAATGAGGTGACAAAATGAGGATAAAGGTGAAAATGGAGTGAAAATGTATACTAATTTGGCGGCCCAACATACCCCCCAACTTAAGTTATTGCATGTCCTCATGCAATCTATTGCATTGATTTACTTTAATCATGATTTGATCTTTTGAATTGTCTTCCTTTTATATGAACTTTGGCTGATGTTAATTCTTATTTCATCTTTGCATAATCATTTGACAACTTTGTTCCTTTTGCAAAGTGTCATTTTGAAAAATATTTGATTGCAACATATTAATTTGGTTGGTTCTTGTGTGGCAACCAACTTTTATTAGTATTGGTTCTTGTGTAACAATACTTTTGTTATTTTTGTGTTGCATCAAAATACTTTGAAAACATTTAATCAACCATTCATTTTATGATCATCATTTGACATGTAACGTTTTGAATCATAATGCAATAGTAGTTGTTTGGAAAAGTATGTTGGTTAGGATGGCATGTGTATAAAGGACATATATGACATATGAAAGGTGATATGTCGCAAAATGTGAATATGAGGTATGAACATGAATGCCCCCTCCAACTAGAGATATGACAATGTGAAAAAGGAAGTGAGGAACTTTCCAAAGTTACAATTTTAAGCATTTTAAGGAATTGCATGACTAAAAATTAGAAAACCACATACCTTCACTTACCCTCAATGTACATGAGTTGTGGATGTTGAAGAGTGTGGTTGCTAATGTTGTTGGATCATGGAGTATGTAAACAAAGGAATTTGGATCTTCTTTTGTGTTCTTTTTGTTGATGACAAGGGTTGAATCTTTATTGCTGTTATGCCAAATTGATCTGCTGCAAACTTTTGAAATGATGTAGTCTTCAATCATTACAACACCCAATGGTACAATTCTAATCATGCAAATAAATGTGTCGATGTCGAGCATGAAGAGAATTCATTAGATTACCGAACATTGATGCATGTCGTTAACCAATGCGAGGCAACTCACCATTAATGTCAATGAGTGCCAAGGTACCTAAGTACACCTTGTGAAGGGCGAATAGATGAGCTGATGTCGAGCCACTTGCAAGATCCAACGATCAAGGGACATTGATGTATTCCCATGTTTGCTGGTGAGAGAGCCTACCATTAAGGCATACAAGCCTCAAGGTACTACTAAGGATTCTAGCCTTGAACCTAGATAATGTGCTGATGTCGATAGGCCAAGACTTGTTAGAAGGGAGGCCTTACGGAATCCTCCATCATCTAACTCGAGCATGAAACAATAATTTTGAAGGATTATGGATGAGAAATTTTGCAGTGGATCAAGGTTTATTTGGAAAAATGAAAATGAAATGGAATGAATTAGCTTTGTAGAGGAGTTGAATGTTTTCATTGATGGGTTACAGGTTAGTGAAAGTGAGGCAAGAAAATGACTGTGAAGGAAAATTTATTAACTGAAAAAGTGAGAATGCAATGAAGGTTTTATTCACTAAAAAGGAGGAATACAATTATGAATGTAAAGGGAAATGAGGAAAATTTTTTATTGACTGAAGAAGCATGGATGCAATGAAGACACTAACATCTGAAAGGCTTGCAAGTGATGGATCTTATCTGACACCTTGTGCTCATGCATTGATGTTTCATCTTTGTTGCTGCTTTGATCATTTTCTTGTGAAAGAAATGTGATCTTTGAGAGGCTTTTCAATGATTTGATAAATTATGAAATTCTCCCCCTTGGCTTACCCAAAAGCATGTCCCCATGCTTGAAATGGGGTCTTTAAAAGACAATGTTTGCTTGCGGCCATTTGTTTATCTTCCTCGAACCTGCAAAAACTTAGAACTTTTTCTACAATGAAATGTAAATTTATCATAATAGAGAGGTGATCAATCTCTATATTTATGACATTTACAAAAAGAAACTGAGAATTGGTACTAATAAAACAAATTCATGAAATAAAAATCGAAAGAATTTATACCTGTGTCGAAACTAGTGCCTCATTTTCCCCATTATATCTTGTCAGCAATTTTTTCATTCTTTAAATGTTCCAAATTCTGATGTTATATTTATCATTATGTAGATCTCATTGAGATGTTTCCAACGACGCTTGAATCGTCGAAATCCGATGTCTTATGAGAAAGTTGTGCTTATTTGAAATTTGGGTGAAACAGTGAAGATTGTCATAAGGTTTCTCAGTTGCAGGATTGCGCCTTCTTGTGTCTAAAAATATTATCTATCTTCTTTGCTTGAGCCATGACATAAAATTTTCCAGTTTGTGATGTCATTGGCTTCTATACCTACAAGACTCAAAGAAACATGATGATATAAAAATACTTTATGAAACAAAAATGCATGTATACAAGATTCAATCTTCCATCTACAGGATTCTTTTCAAGGCAATTTGTAAACCAATAATCCCGTCGATGAAGCACTCTTATCATTCTTCTTCTTGATCCATTTTCAGTGTTGAAAAATGAGCTGGCAGATGGAGGGTGACTCTGTAATAGTGATGTGGCAGCGGGTGACATGGCAAATGGATGATGTGACCTATTGACTGATGATGTGGCAGTGAATGTGCAATATTGGTCAATGTTGTGTTGCCATGTGGTGGCAAAATTGTTGTTTAATTAATGTTGTGCCAAAAATTGAAGAATAATTAACAAATTCCAATCCCTACAAGATTTGAACTCATGGCCTCCTTTATGTAATTTGAATGACTTACCAATAAATTACAAGTCACATTTATGAACTTAATGGAATTTTGGAAATTTTAATTATTCTAAAATGAAAATTGAAACAACTTTACAAGTGGCCAATCTAAATCCAAGATTTTTAGGAAATATGATTCAAAAATATTTGCCAAATCATTTTTCATATCTTTTGAATTCATCATTTCCAAGATTCTTAGGAAAATGAAATTCCAAAATATTTGCCAAATTATTTTTCATATCTTTTGAATTCATCTTTTTTGCCTAGAAAGTGGATTTTTAACCAATTTTTATTCTATAAAAGCTTGGGAAATGTTTATTATTTTTTATATATTTTTCTTGTTGTAGGTTGTAAGTATGGAGAAAATCTCATCTTTGTAGTAGGAATTTTTTATTTTTATTTATTTTTTATTTTTTAATTAATAATATTATATTATATCTATATATATATATTATATATATTATATATATATATATATATAATAATAATGATTAATTTTTATAAATTTTTAAAATTTATTAATTGATTTTTATTTTTTTGTAGCTTGGCAATACTATTGGGTGGCTGGCCATGGCTCTGTGGCTGAGCCAATGGATGGTTGTGGCCTTGGCTGCTGGCTGCATTTAATTGAAAAACCATTTTTTTTTCACGCAACCCCACAAATAACACTCCAGAGAACCTTGAAAATCTCTCAAATGGTTACGAATTTTGCGAAAATATTCTGCGATAAACATAATTCACCTTGGTTTGAGAAAAACCCATGTTTTATATTTTCATATTCGTTTTCATTTGGTCACAAAATACATTTTAAAAAATGACGTTTATAACCTCTGCGAATTTGGCCTCTACTCAGTTAACTGCCAGGTGAAATTCATTTTTTCTTTTTTAAATCAAGACAATGCACAACTATCTTTCATTTTTTCAAAATCACACATAACATTTGTAGCAATTTGTTTCCTTGGCTTCTATGAATTTTTATTTGTTTACTTTATTCTCATTTTCGTTTTTGTGTTTTTATTTATTTTTGTTATTTTTAAAAGAAACAAATAATGAAAGTTTTTTTATTTTTTAATTTTTAACAAAAGATATACTAACATGAAATCATTTTTCTGATCCTCCAGGTCACACAAAGTGCAGGAGGAAAGCATACTTATGAATTCTTATGTAATTGTAACCTGAAATTTGAAAAGAAATATAAGAAAAATTTGATTTCAAACCTCAAATTTTAATTTTCTAAACTCCATTTCTTTTCCTTCTTCACAAATATCCCTTTGATTGTAGATCTTCTTGCCAATGGTTAGTGAATGAGGTGGCTCTTATTGCACCACCAAAATTTCCAAGAAAATAAAATAAAATTTGAAAACAAAAAACTTAAAAAAAACTCTCCAAGCTTGGTTTTATTTTCCTATTCTATACTATTATATTTTGAGAACGAGATTTTTTTTGTTTTTAAGTGTAGGAGTATTTCCAATGAAGCCATTTACGGATCAAAATATTTAGTATGCTCACATCTAAATGTGAAAAATATACTTGAATGTTTACAAGGATATGAGAGATCAATTATACATTTGGATTAAATGCTAGGATTCATTGAAGAATTGAAGAATGTTGTGGCCTAGTCACCTTTTGAAACCAATCTTCAATGTAGTCCTCATTCTCTTGTATCTCCTCAAAATGCTTGAATATCATTCTAGATCTCTTGTCCATAAATGGATTAGTTTGAAACTCTTATAGTGAAAAGATTGATTGAAATTTATGCATCCTATTTATCATGATTTATATATGCAGCTAAAAATGAGATTCAAAACTAACTCCTATGTACACTTCCCCATGTTACTAAGATCTTGGTGTCACCAAGTCATCCTTTCAACATGATTTAGTTTTTCCAAAGAAAAATATTGGTATTGAATTAAATTCCTAATGCCTAATCCCTTAGCACCATCCCCGACAATGGCGCCAAAATGTTGGGCAATTTAATTGCTTAAATTACTTTCATTAAATTATCAACCAGGGATATTCGTAAGCTTGTGATGATGGGAGAAAAATATATGCCGGAGTAGGCAACTAACTCTACGTCTAACTAAATGATTTTTGATTCAATATAATATGCAAGGGAAGAGGCTCTTAATTGAGGAGGTCCTAGTTGTCATTCCCTACAGTATTATAGATTGAAAAGAAATCATTGATTACATAAAACTAGAAACTTGAAATAAAGACAAGAGAATGAATTTTAATTGTTGTTCAGATTCAAATAGAGAGAGACTAACTTAGTCCCTTGATTCTCCCCTCGTATACTAATCCAAACCAAAATAAGATTCATTCATAAGCACAAGAAATGAAATAACTTGAAACTTAAAAGCAAAAGAATGAATTTCAATTATCATGCAAATTGTTGAGTCTTGAAAATGTCATTCATTTCCATTACACTTTCACTATTATGTCCATTATATCACCTCCATTTCACTACTATGTCACCACATTCATCCCACTTTCATTATCATTGGGCCACATTTATGTTTTCCCAATCTTTATTAATTCTAAGCCTTTTAAGTGAATTTGTGGTTAAAAATTAGGAAATAATGTGCATATGCTTATACCTAACAAATGGGTTGAGATTGTTGACATGTGTAGGTTGAAAGGAAGCTTCTAGAAGACCCTTATGTGGCACTCTAAAGCCAAATTCGAATTTGAGTGGAAAGAATCATGGGATCATGAGGATATGTGTCACATCTCCTAATTGTATTGTAACTCTAAGAAGACATGTGTCTTATCAGTTCCTATTTTGATTAGGACTCTAAAGGTAGAGGGAGAGATTCATGGACTCTCATTAATGAGATGGCTTCTCATCTTTTTGTATAAATAGAAGATC
>APFE030750031.1:0-58745 GCA_000404065.3 Pinus taeda
TGCAACCCCAATCATACATGTCCATAACCAAGGGCTCCTAAGTCCCTAAAAGTGTTGCTTCACACCCTAAAGGAACAAGGTTTGCTGATTACATCATCTCCCAGAAGTTCTCCATGGAAAATGCTAAGAACTGGTCAAAACTGGACCATACAGACTGCCCAATGCAGAGGGTGCGATGCATCTCACCTACTTAGTGTAAAAAGTGTGATGCATACTAGAAATCCCTTCTGTAGGGTATGATGGGTGAGAGTAGACAAATGGTAGAGATAGTTTGCGAGGTGGATGATCGTGGAATCTTCTAGAAACTTCTCCTGTGACACTTGCCTCTCTGAATTCGCCCAGGGATGAGTTAGAGATCATCAATCTCCAAGTGGAATCAAGAACTATTAGAGAGAGGACACTAATCAAAATCCCAGAAGCTAACTCACCCCCCTACAATCATCTATATATGGATCCCTCATCATAGAGATCTAGAAACTGGAATCTTGTATCTTGTAAGGAAGTGCTGTTGGTTTCCTAGTGCAATATCATAGTGTTGGGTGATCTAAGCTTTTCATGAGGTGAAGAAGGGCTTTCATGTTGGGAGGATGACGCTGGGTCAAATCAATGGGTTGTAATCCTCTCTTCTAAACTCTATATTAATATAGCTATTCAAGTTTTCCTCCACATTCTTGTGTGTTTGCTAATATATGCATGTATGTGGTCAATATATATCTGGTCCTATATTGTTTATGACTATAGATACCTGCACTTTGAAGGTATTATGCTGCTTTGACTTTACAGGTACTCTTTGAAGTGGAGTGGTCAAGGGAGGAGCGACAAAGATCTATCAAAGGGGAGAAGGAACAAGCAAAGAACAAAGCAAAAGATCGTGGTTGGTATTCTTTTCTCTTCTCCTATCTACTTCTTGTAAAAGAAAATTAAAGTAACTTTAATTTGTTTGTTTCTAAGATAGCTACCCATCTTAGTGGGACTAGCAGCTCTGCATAGGCACTAGATTTCCTGATAACAAAATGGAAACTCCACTAGGGAGTGAATAGCTTGTTTGCTTGTCTATATTTGTTTGTTTTATAAACTTACAGACGGAGCCTGAAGTCAAGCCAGCTAGCCTTCGAACTGCATTTTCTATGCAAGTGCAAAAGAAGTCAATTGCTCAGGTCTATCTCCAGGTTTTGTTTATAAACTGAACAATTGATTTTCAAACATCCTAATTGCCCTGGTGGTGGCTCAAGTAGCCTCATTAGATCAGCCCCTGTGATTTTCATTTACTGATTATCATTCGCTCGGCCTAAATCCCTGAACTAAGCTGCAAAATGTGACCTAGAACCAAGTTGAAGTCTTGTCCCTGGACCATCTCACCTTCTCCTCTTGGGAATCTGGATGCATCGCACCTCCCATGTGTAGTAGGTGAGATGCATCACACATTCCTTGTGTTACAGGTGCGATGATCAGATAAGACCTCTTTTTCTTCCAGAATTTCGTTTTTTTGTTCACTCTCTTCAGCTTTATTTAGGAGTTTTGTTGTCTATGATCAATATACCTCTATGGAAACTCCCTTCCCTTGCATGATTCAGCCTCCATAGTACAAGAAACTGTAAAAAAAATTATGTATTTTTCGCCATTTACGGTTCTCCTTTACAAAGAAGTAGCATAATCAAGTTGTCGTCTTTTGATTTGGAAGTGTCGCAACCGTCGCTTTCAGTCAAAGAAAAGAATCCATTGTTACTCTTGTATTTGATTTGAATTAATAGTTTTTCAAGTGTCGAAAGTAGTTTTCAATTCAAAATCACAAAGTGTCGTCATTATCTTCCTTTCGTTTTTTGAAAATAAAATCATTAGTATTGTTGCTTGAAACGATTCAAATTTTTACTTAACATTCTTTTTATCATTCACACATTAAGAAAGTGAAAACAAATACATGCACGTGCATTTTCATTTAGACTACTTGTTGATTTTGATTTAGGACAATGCATCTAGTGTGTGCTCTCTGCTCTTTGTTGAAAGAATTCCGCTTCTCTTTCCTTAGTAACTAGGATTTTCATTGAAAAAAGAAGATTAAACGATTGTTTATCATCTTAGATTTCATTTTAGGAATTGTATATCTACATCACATGGTGAAATTGAAAGGAAAACTTCTTAAGAAATATCAACTGTAAAATAAATTCAATGAACATAAAAACACTTTGGAATCTAACACACAACATTTAGAAGTCTAGGCTAGAGACGTATTCCAGCGTTGTAAAGCCTAGTAACTATCGCTTTCATTGTTGGTTGGGTGATTCCTCCTCTTTGAGACGACAAGTGATAGTACGGACGTGTGCTCCCATGTACCGTCGAGTATATATTGGGAGACCACAATAGGCTATATCCTTTATCCTTAGGAATTTGTGTCTGCCGCCCTATTGATCGCAATGCACTAAACATAGCATTTGGGAAGATTCACTGTCATACCGTAAAAAGTATTCTGCAGTTTTGCGATTGGTTTGGTAATCCCTCTGTCTAGATTTCCAGAGTAGTCTCTTTCGTTCCTTTTTAGACTCTGTAAAGGAAAAGGTCCATCTGAGCACTTGTCACTTCAGGCTCGTTAAAAATTGAAGGCGACTAGTGTCATCTTTTGCTTTTTCTCGACTTTTAAAAATTGAAAAAGCAAGTTGTGTCAAAGCGTCTAAATTTTATTTTAATTGGAATAACATCACTGTTCCCTCGTTGATCTTAGGTTGAGAAAAATAGAGTCCACCAACCAAGGATTTCTCCTTGGGGGAAATCCTAGTCCTTTCTCCTCTTGGGGAGATGTTGGTGCACCTCATATTGCCACATTATCCCTCCTAGGACTGACAATCGACTTGCCAATATGTCTCTTCTCGACCTCTATCATTCAAACCACAACAATTCCTGAGCAATCAAGTCAGCAACTAGATGATACTAGAGTTACCCCCCAACCTTTTGCTTCGCTTGTTTCTCCCTCCCCTCCTTCCTCTTTGCTTGGTAAGGCTGATGAAGCTAAAGACCAAGTAATTGAGAAGAAGAAGAAAATGAAGGAGAAAGAGAATAAGAAGAAGGATCCAAAGGCAAAAAAGGGCAATCATGCATCATGTAGCGAAAATCCACACACTGCACCGTCCAAACCTAAATTTCCATGTGCCAATTGCAAAGGAGACCACTATAATCGAGATTTTCCTTGCATCCCTCGGGTCTTAAGGGATTGGTCTCCTCATTTGCACAACCCGGTGTCGTCAACCTCTAATGATCATGTTGAGAGTACACCATCAACTAGCGAAAACGAAGTCTCTCGACAGAAAGGAAAATGTAAATTTCCTTGCAAACTGTGTGAAGGAAATCATGTCGTCCACTGTTGTTCCTTCCTGGACGAAGCTAAAAGAGTCTTGGATAACTGTCCTGCTTCACCGCTACGGCTTCCTCCTGGGTACAAGAAAATCTTGCTGAGTCCATCGCTAGTTGAAAATCTGACTGACACAACTTTATGGTCGGTCGAAGCATCTATCATTGAAGGTAAGCCCTTTGAATCCACACCAGATGAAAGTCAAAAGGTTGAGGCGGCAGTCGACCCGGTCCTGTCTTCAGAAGGTCTATCTTCGGATGATACAGTCACCGAAGAGAATGAGAATGACACTATTCAAATTTATTTGTAAACACAGACTCCGATGAACATGGGGGCAATCTACCCATTCCTTTACTGCAGGAAGGAAGTTCATCAAGGTCATATCCGACCATTTATTCGGTCCCACCTCCAAGCAACCTAGTCATTTCCTTCGATTGGAATCTACTAGGCAGACCCCGTTTACCATCTAATGTACCATTCCGAATCATTGTACAAGCTTACAGAATGGTCATGGTCAGTTAATCATGGATGAAGAGGCTTCTATGATTATCCTTTCCTCAACTGCTTGGAAAGCGCTTGGTTCGCCATTGCTTTTTCCTGAGATGCGAAATCTAATAGGCTTCGATAAAGGAACCAATTGATCATTGGGGATCCTTCCGAGTTTTGCCTATAACTTTGAGAGGGAAAACCGTGTATCTAAATGTAATGGTAGTCCAAGGACCTTTAGATTATAATCTATTCCTTGGTTGTGACTATATTTATAGCATGGGAGCCATTGTCTCCTCCCTCTTTCGAGTAATGTGTTTTCCAAATGAAGGCCGAATGGTCCAGCTCGTAGACCAGCTTTCATTCCTCGGCTCACACATAGCTAATAGTCAAATGCCATCCCTAACTGGTCTTTTCACGCAAGGAATGTCTCATCAATCTCCAGTTCGTCCACCCGAAGAGCGCGAGTAATTCGGTGGACATGATTGAAACCCAGTGGGCATGCACCCTAGTCTGCTTCGGTAGGAAAAATTTAGGTATATGGTAGGTTTCTGCGAAGGATATGTGACTGGTCCGACACTCCTCCATATAAGAAAATGGGATTAGACCGGAAAAGATACCTCCATTAGAAGGTAGGTCTTTCCCAATAAAACACATGTTTTGTCTACAAATTGAAGGGTAACCTAGAAAAGGTAGGCCTTTCCCGACAAAACAAATGTTTTGTCTACAAATTGAAGGGTAACCTGGAAACTCTACTTCACTATACTTGGGGGCATGCAAACCTTTTTGCGTGCAAGTGAAAAGTAGCCAGCGTAATGCTAACTCTATAGTTCCACTAACTTCAACTGCTTAAGTTAGGTGAGTGGTCAAATTGACCGTTCCCCTTCGCAAGAGCCAAATGGCACCGACAAAGTAAAGGAAAATTTTTTCTACCTAATCTTAGTAGTTAAGTAACCCCTAGGAAAGTATTTGTTCGTTCCTAGCTTGCATAATCAAAGGATGCGGAGCAAAGTTTCGAATGGTGCAAGCTCCTTAAAAATTGAACCTATCGGTGAGACATCCTTATTATACGACTGGAATGAGTTGTTTTTATGTGAAGTTCAAGCTTGTTAAAATTAAACCTAAGCAATGATAAAATGTTCCCCCAGAGTTTAAGCTCATTAAAAAATGAACCAACCTCCGGTAAATAACCATTTTGAATGCATTATCATCAGCTTCTGAGCCCTGGTTGTGTTCTTACCATCACCTCCACTCTGTTTAGCCTATCATACACCTCCATTTGATTGTTTACCCTTTTGAGGAATAGCTGCAAAGAGTGATTCTGTTAGTCATCCTTGTGACACTGCTGTGATTGGAAAATTCCAAGCCTTACCTGGTGTTATCACTTAAGAAGCAAGTTATAAATTATTCACATCAGTTTGATTGTGAGGGTTAGGTGTTAGTCTGAGTTTAGTCTTTCCATGTTTACTCTAGTATCTAAAGTAAACATAGATTCTCTATATCAAGCTTGCCATAAAGGTTCTTATGTGTTACGAAATGCTTTAGGTGTTTTCGTAGCGCATAACCCAGATTTTACACTGGCTGTGCTACGAAATCAGAGATTCATGCAATCCGTAGCAAATATTTCTTAGCTGTCATATCTATCAATTCAGTTATGGTTGCATCATCCACTGTTAGCTTATACTCTTTGCCTATCATGTCCAACCGCTTATCTTCATCACTAGAGTCGTTAGGTACCTTGGTACGCTTGGATTGCAAGTTTTAGGAAGAGCTAGGTATTCACAGTCATAATTATGATTGTATTCATTGCATGAGGAACAAATCAGCAAATGTTAAATTTGAATTCCTCGAATGTCAAGCGAGGCAGTATTCAAGTGAGGTAGTGATCAAAGGTTGAGACAGTGCCAATCTATCAAGTTTTCATTATGCTGAAGTCTCATGGAAGGATCTATAGAAAGAAAAGAGCACAGGTCAGGTAGATGTTTGAGGAATGAACCTAAAGGTTTAGAAATTATCTTAAAGAACAGAGAAGTTGAGCATGCATTCAAGCAAGTTGGATGTTGGAATTTTTGCGAGAAACTCCAAGGAGGTCATGCACAAATCACCAAGGAATTTGCCTTGAATTTCACAGGGTTGAATTCAAAGGTTGGGATGCTTGAATTGCAAATCTCACTAGAGGTAATATCCACAGTTACTGAGATTCCAAGGGGACAAGAAAGTTGGTTTAAAAATTTCAAATTTGATATGACACCCTGCAAAGAATTTCTGAAGCCGGAGTTCATTGACTTAGATTTAAACAAGTCTGTGCCTAGAAATTATGTCAAGGACTCATATGCCAATTTGCTTACCTAAATATAGAGGTACCTTACCTATGAAGGGAGATATAATAAGGTGTATTCATATCATTTCAAGCTTCTGCTACATTTCACAGGAAATATATCTCTTGATTTACCTTTCTACTTATTTTGTACCCTAAGAAAAATGTGTGACAAGGTGCAGCTAAGGAAAGAAGCCTGTGAAACCTCATTGTTTCACCACAGTTTAGTTAAGTTGATCGTTCTGCATGAACTCCAGAGAGTAGGTAGGGACTGGCCCACGTTCATGTTTATGTTTGGCTTTAAAAATGAAACTGGTCCCAGCCCCCAAGTTGTGAAAAATTCTCCACCAACAACTGGTCATCGTACAGAAACAAGATCCAAGAGATTCACAAAATTGAAAGCTAGGAAACATGTAAGGGAGCCCGCCATATCAATGGTTATCCAAGACACACCCCAGTAGTCCTTGAAAGAGAAAAATCAGATCAAAGAAGGTAGAAGTGAATCATCTACAGGAAAAGTAGTCTAGAGAAGAATGACCAAGAGTCAATTAGCTAAGGACAAAGGCAAGAAGGTGGTTGCTGAGGAAAGCCCTGTTTCAAAGGGAAACTTGAATGACTTATTGCAAGCCATTGATATTGAAGAATCTCCCCTGGTTCAAGCATATTTGATAGAATCAGGTAAAGACAAGACTAAAAGAATCAAAGCCTCGAAAAAGCTCAAGTTTGATGATCAGGTTGCTCAATTTGTCTTTAAGCCAAGAAGACCCATGATGAGGAATTTCAAACAGATACAGGAGATACTACCAGAAGCAGGTGAAACAGAGGAGATCGTAAAAACTCATGTCAGACCTATGATTTCGTTAGAAACATCATCACAGCTGCATAAACAAGATAGAGGGAAGGCAATTACCCCGCAAGAGGAATATAGTGTTGAATAATTGAAAAATAAGTTGAGGTTAGCAAATCTTGAAATTGCTAGATTGAAGAAAGCCTCTAGGAAGCATGCAATCAAGGAAGCCCATTTTGACAAAATGCAAGCTCTATGGGAAGACAAAACATTTCAAATGCCCGAGCTAGTCGACTGTAATGCACAATATTATACCTGGACAGTCCCTGCAATAAAGGAAGCAACATTCATCAGAAGGGTTAACACGAAACTGAGAGTTGGGATTAGGGTTATGACAAAGCAAATTGAAGATTTGAAGATACAACTAAGCCAGTAGGAAGGACTTCCTTAGCTAAGGAAAATCTCATAGCAGGTAAGCTTAAGTTCCAAATTTTGATGATTTACCATGTTCAATTTTGGATAGCTTCAGGGCAGCTAAAAAGGACATGTCAATACAAAGAAACCCAAGATAGTCAAATTTTGGTTTGAAATTGGGTTTTGGTGATTACACCATAGTTTCGTAGCGCGGTACGAAACTGTTGAAGATGATGCCTAATGCACAGCAGTTTCGTAGCGCGCTACGAAACTGTTGTAGCTTCATAATTAAAATTCAGTCGACCAATTTTGAGGGACCGAGGGGAAATTTTTTAAGGGAAGTCTCAGAAAAAGATCATTTACAATGTGCAAACAACCAGCTAGGGCAAAACAAGTGGAAGGAAGTCATATGAACTTTAAACTTTTTGTTATACAAATGATCACCGCTAGTATTGTGAATGACTTTTCAATCATCTTTGAAGAGGTTTTGTCATCACACATGTATATGGGAAAGGCTTACAACACATGAAGAACGTGACACTCCAATAGATTGTTGGGTAATTAAAGAAGATCAACATGGTTAATTGGTTCTGAATATCTTTGAGGAAACCAAAAGCAAAAAAATAGAGGCAGTTTCCTACTTCTCAACAGCAGTAATGGGATAAGACATTAAGGACCAGTAAGGAGAATCAAATATCCACCACAGCTAAATTGAAGGAGACCACTTGTTAGAGAATGAGTTTTCATTGTAATTAATGCTATTATCAGCATGATGTGGAGTTAGACTCCTAACTGTCTTAGGTTTCTAAAACGTATAATTAGCAATTTTTTGCATTTAATAATTAGTTAAAGTTTGAATAGGTGTAATAGCAAGCAGAATTCGAGTTCCCCTCATGATGGAGGAGGAATCTCAGAGCTCTATATAGCAGAAGAGCTGATGTACAAGGGGTTGGAAATTTATTAAGAGAAGCTCTGATATTGTGCTTTGTGTAAAGACTCTATTTTCTAGTAATACAGTATTCGCCTTGCTTCTTAGGAATCATAAAGAATTCGATGTTAAGGATTTCTTATGTTTTCTTCTTCCTATTATCTACAGGGTTATGAATGTGTGATCACTTAGAAATCACTTACAGTGCTCTAATTTCCTGCTGCATTTGTAAACTATGTTGGTCCCCTATGTGTTTGATATGTTCTACATATGTTGGATTCTAAATGCCCTGACTTCTATGCAAAGCTAACTCTACTGTCAATACTGAAGCATATCTAACTCCATAAGCCCAATGGATACTTTCTAATTTTATTTCAACCACTCACATTTTACATTTGTTTTACAAGAGTTAGCCATCTTACTTATAATAAAAAATCATTAATCCTGTGAGAGAGCCCTCTCAGGTTGGGGAGGCTAAGCCTCAGCCTAAAGTTGGTTTGAGATAGTTACTTGAAGTCTACCTGATCATAGTAGCCTATCAGGGTCTGATTTTGAGATAACACCTGGAATTAGCAGCTACCTGAAAATATCACTCGTTCCTCAAAGACGAGTCTTCTTTAATCTCTTTTCATCTGACTCGTAAAATGTGAAAATATTGCCGAGAAGTTGGCCTCTCCAGCTCGTTAAAGCTACTGGGAGTGCTATCCCTCCTCTATATTTTAATATTTTTGGACCTGAGGGATTATTACACAAAAAGATCGAGCGCTTGTCTTGTTCGACTTGTTAAAACTATCGAAAATTCATCCCTTTCGTATTATTTTATACTTTTTCGGGCTTAAGGGATTATATGATGAAAAAGGATTACTGGAGTTTCCCTTTCGTCCCTTTTCAGACTCTCTAAAATTGAAAAAGGACCGAGTTGTCTTTGTCATTAAACTCATTAAAACCAATAGCGACAAACTTGTCCATGCATACAAGAACGAGTTTCACTGTTGCTGGGCTCATTAAAACATAGCAACAGGTTTGCCCGAAGGGAAAATTATAGAACAAGCATATGTTATCCTCCTCAAGCTTGATAAAAATAAAGAAGTACTGGTTAGCAATGACTAGGGAAAATTGGGAAGAAAACTTGAAGAAACTTTATTGGTAGCAAGTCGCTCTTGAACATGACACTTTCACTCCATCACCATGATTGAGTCGGGTTGGGTTATTTCATTCGCCGGTCATATTACCATTGGTCCCATGTACCATCCATCTTTTGGGTTAATGCTACCAATCCATTTCAGTTTTGCCGATATTTTCAAGAGAAGACGATCAGAGAATTCACCAACTCAGATTGTGTCTACCCACTGCAATACCTTCACGCTTCATCCTTTCATGACTGCCACCCTGAACCCTGTATCATCAGATTGTTTTCACCTCCACAAAATCATTTGCTTCGTTCTGTGTCGTAGATGTGGGATTCATTAAGGCCCTCCTATGATGGGTTACTTCTTGCCGATGATAGCTCATTATCCAAGAAGTCGACCTAGGAAAAACCCTTTCAGTACTTTGAAGCTTGCATGCCTCAATGGCAAGTTTCTCACTTCTGGAAATAGGTTTACATCAATGGCCTTCGACTGAAAGATTTTGCATAGTGTTTGACGCCAAGTCCCTTTTTCACATCACGCAAATTTTATTGTAGTACCTTGAGGGTCATCATCATTATCGGTGCTCTCGTGCCTGTTAACAGCTTACATCATTGGCTGGTAATCAGGCGATGTCTTTCCATGTTCAACTCCAGAACATTTTTCACATGGATCAACTTGTACTTCAGGCGAAGATTGGACGAGTTTGAAGACCCCAATCTAGTTTCATCCATTCGGGCTGTGAGATATTCAGGAAAATAAAAACATCACATGTTCATCATTGCTGCACAGATGATCATCCAAATCAAAGGATGATGTATCTACCAAAATCATCAATCTGCCACCAGATGGTTGTCTGTCTTATGTACATGAAAATGAATTTATAAAGCTGAGCATGGGAATGCCTGCCTCAGCTAGATCATGAAAATGTTATGAAGATAATATATTGTATTGTATCTTATTACAGGTCACCTTCCAGTTCGAAAGAACCTCGAATCCTCATGATAAAGCAGTTCACCTGACATCAAAAGATTTTCGACCTCACACTTTAGGGGGCAACTGTTATAGACATATTTGGGCACTGCAACCCCAACCACATATGTCCATAAACCAATGGCTTCTAAGTCCCTAAAAGTGTTGTTTCATACCGTAAAGGAACAAGGTCAGCCGATTACATCGTCTCCCAGAAATTCTCCACAGAAAACTACTCAGAACTGGTCAAAACTGGACGATACAGGATGCTCAGTGTAGAGGGTGCGGTGCATCTCACATGCTCAATGTAAAAAGTGTGATGCATACTGGAAAGCCCTTCTGTAGGGTGCGATGGGAAAGAGTAGACAAATGGCAGAGACATTTTGCAAGGTGGATGATCATGGAATCTTACAGAAACTTCTCCTATGACACTTGCCTCTCTAAATTCGCCCAGCGATGAGTAAGAGATCATCAATCTCCAAGTGGAATCAAGAACTATTAGAGAGAGGACACTAATCAAAATCCCAGAAGCTGACTCACCCTCTTACAATCATCTATATATGGATCCCTCATCCCAGAGATCCAAAGGATGGAATCTTGTATCTTGTAAGGAAGTGTTGTTGGTTTCCTGGTGCAATATCATAGTGTTGGGTGATCTAAGCTTTCATGAGGTGAAGAAGGGCTTTCATGCTAGGAGGATGACATTGGGTTAGATCAATGGGTTGTAATCCTCTCTTCTAATCTCTATATCAATAAAGCTATTCAAGTTTTCCTCCACATTCTTGTGTGTTTGCTAATATATGCATGTATGTGGTCAATATATATCTGGTCCTATATTTTTTATGACTGTAGATCTCTACACGTTGAAGGTATTATGCTCCTTTGAATTTACAGGTACTCTTTGAAGCAGAGTGGTCAAGGGAGGAGCGGCAAAGATCTGTCAAAGGGGAGAAGGAACAAGCAAAGAACCAAGCGAAAGATCAAGGTTGGTATTCTTTTCTCTTCTCCTATCTACTTCTTGTAAAGGAAAACGAAAGTAACTTTAATCATTTTGTTTCTAAGATAGCTACCCATCTTAGTGGGACTAGCAGCTCTTCATAGAAACTAAATTTCCCGATAACACCCCCTCCTCCTCAGCCCCATCCTCTTCCTTGATAGCCTCCATGCGCTCCTCCTGCACCCTGATTTGGAGGCCAAGTTTTTGCTTGCATCCGGTACATAGGCATCATTTCCATCATCAGTGCATAGATGCTATAGTGGTGCTCATCATGGCCCACATATTTATAGAAGTCACAGAACAACTACTGTGGTGTCTGAAAAAACTTTTGAAGTAAATGGAAATTATTAGTTGTTTGTTTTCCAGCCACCTGAAAAATAGTGCACCATAGCGTAAACAACATGCTCAATCCTACTGGAGCTTCTGGCCTTAGGGGAATTGGTCCCCTCCCTATGATATAGTTTGCAAATATAGGATAGTGGTTTTTATCATGTCTTTGGCTCTTACATTTTAGACACCAGACTTCTATGTGCACTTATGGCTTAGCCTCCTTATCTTTCTTCTAGCTTTGCAATTCTAATCATATGATCTATAATTGAGAATGGAATTTTTGTACCCCCAAGGTCGCATCCTACATGTGTGTTGCATGTAACCTCATCATGATTTCTAGGGCTTATTCATGAGTTCCTAGATTTTACTGCGAAAAAGAAATCCTCAAGTGGGGCAGAAGCGAAGTTATGAACCACTCACGGTGCTAACCATTTGTGAGCTACGTATTAGCTTCTCAAATCACACATTTTAGCCTTTGATCTAACTCCCAAGGCATCTCATCAACCCTCATCGTGATCTCCTTAAATCCAACTACTGACTGTGATTCAAACTTAGGCTTACTAAACTCTTTGTTTAAAGTAGTCTTAGTCTCTGCTAGAATTTCCAAAGGATGATCAAAACAATACTTAATATACCACATCAGCATGCGATCCTGCACAGAAGTAACCAAATGCACCTTTTTTATGTTTTCATGAGTAATCTGCTATGCTGTCCACATAGCATTCGCAAAAAACCAAAATTGATCTGTATCTTCACTCCATATGCCCTTGAAAATCAACAGATTCATTGTGTTTGACATGTCGAACGATGGTGGTGGTGGTGGAGGTGTGGGCGAAGGTGTATGCGAGGGAGGTGGAGGTGGAGTGGATGGCTGATGTGTTCACAAAAAACCATGTCTTATCAGTTGAACACCACTCTGTGGCGAAGCCTGTACTGCCCCCTCATCATTGCTCGAAGGAGGTCCAATCAATGGGCTATATTCAAGACATGGTCTTTCTCGGTCTTTGAAGAGTTTTCCACTTCGCGTAGCTCTGAACATCAAGGCAATGGAATAACCCATTTTTTACACAATATCATTTTAATCCAAGTATTCAAAGATATTATATAATTACCTCGTGGTCCCTTGAAAAACCTTCGCTCTACATTGTTGTAACTGACCAAGGTATCAAATACAAATTTTGTAACAAATACTCATATAATTTGATCAAGCTAGTGATCAATAGCACACATGATCTTGTCTTCAAAGGCTTCTAACCATCGCACTAGCTCTGGAGTCCTCACTATGGGACCGTCAAGCTTCCACCTCCCTTCGTTGTCTGCCAACTTAGCTAACCACTCATATAACTTGAATGGGAAGGTGCAGAAGAAAATTTTGTGTATTTCCATATACAAATATCTATCCAACTAACGCTCCTTTGACAGGCGTGGATTCCTGTTTTCCTGCACCGCGAATCCGTGAATCTTTCTGTCCAATCACTTTTAAATTTCCTTCTTGGTCGAATTCCAGTGATGTGACATCACACATCTCCTTAGGCAGATCCCAATCCTAGAAATAGAACCATTTGTTGACTTAGGGGGTCTTGACCTAGGTTCATAGTTAGTTGCATCAACCAACAAAACCCTACACTACTAGCCCTTTCGGAAACAACTTGCATAGCACAGGCTGTAGCCTCACTTGAAGCAGTATGGAAGGATGCTGGAACCAAGTTTTCGCATCTAGAGATTAATGTGATGTCCTTTTAGCACCCTAGATCTGCCTTCGTGTAGATCTAAAGGCCCCTAGGGCTCGGTACTGCAACTCCACTTAAACATCCTTCAGACCTTTGCGAAGGTCCACGATCGATCTTTGTGGACCCTTAATGGTTTGTTCATCCACTTACGCACATCAGAGAACTACTCTAGACTAGGGTTTGCGTAGATAAGCATGTGTTATTAATCAACATTAGATGATTCGTTAGAGTCTTTGTGGAGTTACATAATTATTCTTACACACATCATCTAATAGTTATTCAATAGATTCGCGCATTATTAGATCGATATTCCATAAACATATTACTCGTAGACAACATAAGTCATAAACAGAAATAAAAAACAATTATGGAAAAAATGCAAGAAAGGAAGATGCAACCCCAACAATCTATGCATAACATCAAGATGATGAGGGCAGAGCCTCACGAAGAATATAAAAGCATAAGTATCATAACAAGAAGTGGTATGGCCACTGGTACAGATAATGACAAGTAGCCTGAGACTGATGGGTGGGTGTGCAAGGCTGCTGAGAAATAAAGAGACTTTGATCTTAATCATGCTAAAGAGACCTTCATGGAAGCTAAGAAAAACTTCATTGAGGCCTCCACCTTAGGAAGCCAGGAGAAAATGCCAAAAACTAGTACAACAGAAGAGGTAGATCCTGTGGTATTAGCTACTTTTCTAAAGACCTGTATGAAGTTGATGCGCGATAAGAAAGAAGTAGAAGGGAGGCAAGAGCTAATTGATAAGTGCACGAATAAAGAAAAGACCCCTACTGAACAATGCACTGTGAGTAAAATTGGTAAGCATAAGAAGCAAACGGGGCGCGAGATGAGGCTGACTGTGTAGATAGGTGAATATGAAATGGACCAAGTCATCTTGGATTTGGATTCTGATGTGAATGTACTTCCCAAGCAGTCATGGGAAAGGATGGGGAGACCTACACTGCAGTGATCTCCTATTCAGTTGCGCATGGAAAATCAATAGAAGATTATTCCAATGGGGCACTTATATGGTGTAACGGTAGACATTGAGGGCACTAGCATGCTAGCTGACTTTGAGGTCATTGAAATAGTGGATGATAGTAACCTGTACCCCACACTACTAGGAATTGACTATCCTTTTGATATGGATGTGGTAATCAATTTGAAGAAGTGGAAAATGTTGTTTCAAAGGAAGTCGCTCAGGGTTGTAGTACCACTAGACCCTGTTAAAGGAGCACGCTATACTGAATCTGTTCACCTCTTTGTGGAGGATGATGATGATTTGGATCAAATATACAAGATCACAACGTGAAACAAATATTGGATCAATCCTACAACTAATGGATGAATTGCATGGGATAGGAATAATTCCTACATGTCAGACTCAGACGAAGAGCTTGAACACTGGAAAAATCAGTTGCATGAAGTATCCATGCTATGTTGAACTATGATGACCAAATCACTACGTTGTATCTCAACTAAGGTAAGGAAGCTTCCACATTATGATGGTTTTAATGATGTGGATCTATTTTTAGATGAATTTGAAAGGTAAGTACCCGAAGAACATCACTTCCAAGCACTAGAGTTGCCATTGCGTGCTATGCCTACCCATTGGTGGGGTACACACAAGGAAAGCTTTGTTGGATGGAAGGAATATAGAAGAATGATGAGATTAAGTTTTGGGTATTCTAATACCTGGATGACAGAAAACTACAGTGGGAAGGATGATCCACACAATCATTTGGCACGATGAGCTAAGGCTAGGGAAACAAAACCACAATGAGAATGGGTGCCATTTTTTGTCATACCTTAGGTACAATCCCAATGAGCTGGTATTTGGAAACAGAGCTTCACCATGGGAAAACTAAATGGGATATCTTATGAGAGAGTTTCTTATTTACTTTCATCTTTAAGGATTGGCTTGAATGCATTGATGAAGTGATCTAAGAGATAAAAGTAGCTATATTTAGAATGCCTAAGGAACTGTTAGAATGGGCTCAGCTGGATTGGAGTACACAGTTGCGCCATGTGCTCGAATGTTACAATGTGACTACTGAAGAGGAAGAAGAAGACTCACAGAATATTAAAATTTTAGAGATAGAGGGATCGTGTGAAGTCGAACGACTAAAAGCTGAGAACCTAGATATATCAGAGCCTTTGAACTAGACAAATAAATATTGGGTTGGAAACAGAGCCTAAGTTCGTGAATATAGGAGATTATTTGGACAAAGGTACAGTTGATAAGGTGGTCAAACTGTTGCATGAATACTAGGACCTATTTCCAACAAATTTTGTGAATCTAAAGGGGATCATTGAAGATTTGGGTGTTATGAAGATTACATTGAAACCGGACGCGAAGCTTGTTACGAAAATACATTATCATCTAAATCAGAAGTATAAAGAAAGGGTGCACCAAGAGATTGATAACATGATGGATGCCAGTGTTATTGAACCAATAGAAGAATTTGATTGGGTAAGTCCAATGGTTGTCCAATAGAAGAAACAGAAAGGCGAAATCAAGATATGCATATATCTAAGAAAGTTAAATGATGCATGCGTACATGATTTGTTTTCAACACCATTTATAGATGGAGTATTAGAGAATGTTTGAAGACAGGAGGCTTATTCATTTACTGATGGGTTCTCAGGATACCATCAAATAAAGATTGTGGTGAAGGATCGAAGCAAGACAACCTTCGCGACAGAGTAAGGTTTCTTTCAATATACATTAATGCCATTGAGATTGAAGAACATGCCTACAATCTTATCCCGAGTAGTAGTTGCGACATTCAAGGAATTTATTCATAATTTTTTGGAGTTTTATTTTGATGGTTGGATTTTGTTTGGGTTGGTAAAGCGTCATGTTGCAAGCCTACGCCTTATGTTGGATACATGTCGAAGGTATCAGATTGTGCTGAATTTGAAGAAGTGCATATTCTATGTAACCTTTATAATTTTTCTCGGTCATGTATTATGTAAGAAAGAATTGATGGTGGACCCTATGAATATTGATGTGATTGTGAATTTGGAGGCTCCTAGGAATGTAAAACAGTTGCACGCGACCTTGGGGAACACTGGGTATTATAGAAAGTTTATGTTAGGTCCCTATAATACTAGTGATTCCCCCATTACTATTATCATTGTAGCCCTTATTGTTATTGTTATTCCCATATTTTCCCCATATTGTTATTATTGGGCCCCATAGAAGCCCACTATCGTTATTGTTGTGCCCTTATATTATTATTGTTATGTCGGCTTTGATTATATTGTGACTCCTTAGACTCCTATATATATAAAAAAATGTTTTATCATTTGTATCATCCAAGAATTATTCATTTGTGTGATTTAAAGGAGTTTTTCCCCTTGAAGAGGCTAATTTTGAAGTCTTTGATCTATCTTTTCTTCTATTTTTTGAGCGGGTTACATAAAATTTGGTATCAGAGCTTTGGATTCTAGGGGTTCGCTGCTCCAAATAGGTCATCGTGGCATTTTTGCTATAACATTTTTTCTACGACATTTCAGAAACAGATATTAAAAGCCATTTGAGCTGACATATTGATCAACCTCAGGTCTAAATTTTAGATCTTTTCACGCTATATTTAGAGAAAGGATCCAAGGAAGTTAGGATTTTTGTAGGCTCTCGACTTATGTATAAAAAAACTAACCTGGGGAAACTCATCATAACTTTATCTCTGAGAATCAAAATGAAATTTTGTAAAAAAATTCAGAAATAGGATGGCTTGTAGTTTTCTTTATATCGGTTTTAGGTCATAAGGCCGAAACAATGACACGTGGCACTTTGTACAAGTTTTCTCTACTGAACTAGTCTATAATCAAGTCATTGTCAGAGATTTTCCATCACTCTTCCTTGGAGAATACAATCTTGATCAAACTTGTGGGGTTGGAAAGAGGACCCAGAGAGATTCCATAGGATGCAATTTTAGACCTTAGAGATTCAAAATTATAGAGATACAACAGATTAAATATCGATCTCCTACAAAGTGAAAAAACGTGTCTAGGTTTTTTTAAAATTTTTCATAAGTTTGGTTTGAAAAATTAGTTGAAGGAATTCAAAGGGCATAGTGAAGCATTATTATCATTAATTGATGCCCCGAAGGAAAAAAATGGAAACTCCTAATAAGCAACCTGAAATCTCTAGCATGACTCATGAAGAAGAGGGAAAAATGCAACATGATATATCAAAATGATGAGACCAAGTACAACAAAGTTCAGTCTCACAAAAAGTAATAGAAGTTAAGATGGATGGCATGGAAGCTAATATGGATGGTATAGAAGAAAAATTAAAGGCAACATGGAAGATTTAGAGACAGATTTGACAAATTTGCTACAAAAAATGCTTACTAATTGTGAAAGGGTAGCAAAGGAAACTCATGATGAGAACAAAATAAATGTTAATCATGATTTCATAGACTCTAATAGTGGATTGAAGGCCCACCATGTTCCAAGGATAGATATGAGGAAGTTTTATGGCAAGGATCTCGTAACATGGATACTACAGATGGAGCAATATTTTGATCTCCATAATGTGCAAAACACACAAAAGGTATGCATTGCAACTTTATATTTGGAACCAAATCAGTTTGTATGGTATCAATGACTTTTCTCTCGTAAACAAATTGTCACTTAGGCAATTTTTACAGAAGAAATGATAACACATTATGAGGATACAAAAAGCAACAATTTTTTTAGCCGATTGATAAATCTCAAACAAAAGGGTTCAATGATGGAGCAAATTGAGGACTTCCAAAAATTGAATATAAGGATAAAAGATATTCCAAAGGATCATAGGAATGATGTGTTCATAGGGACTTTAAAGGTTAACATCCAACATGATGTTCGACTTTGGGAACCTGATTCATTGGAGAAGGAATTCAGGTTGGCAAGAAAAATGGAAAGCAAAATTATGGCAACAAGGAAGCCTACCACTCACAACTATAAATATGGAAGTATTGTTGCCCCTAGCCTTCTAGAACCTACAAGGTTGATGCCACAACAATTGGAAGAAAAAATAGCAAAAGGGCTTTGTTACAGTTGTGATAGAAAATACACTAAAGGTCATAAGTGTTATGAGAAGAAATTATTTTACATAGATTGTGAAGAGAAGGAAGAAAAGGAACAAGAAAATTCAAAAGAAGAGGATATACACTAGGAACAAAACCTAGAGAAAGAAGAAATGAAACTGACCATACCTTGTAATGCATTGGCTAGAATTACCACTCCTCAAACTATCAAGATAGAAGGACATATCAAGAAGAAAAACGTAATAGTGTTGATTGATTCGAGTAGTACCCATAATTTTATTCATTGTAATATAGCCAAGGAATTGAATTGATTTCTATATACAACACCAGAGTTTCAAGTGATGGTTTCTCTGGAAAGTGCCATAATATCAAGCTATTCATGCGAGAATATGTATTGAATAGGTCAATGCTTTCCATTCCAATGGGTGGTTTTGATGTTGTACTAGGAGTCCAATGGCTACAATCCTTGGATACAATAGCTTTTAATTTCAAGAACTTTTCATGAAATTTTCTTCAGAAGGAAAGGAAGTTGAATTAAGGGGTATCACAGGGAAATCAACAATTATAATCAGCTCTAACAGAATGAAAAAGCTTATAAAGAAATAAAAATGAGGCATAATTGCACAATTATGTTTGCTAGAGGTTCCCACATCGAAATCATCTATTTCTCCAGATCTCCAAAAAGTCTTGGACAATCATTCCAAGGTATTTGAGACTCAAAGGCCACCCACCTATTTGTGATCATGATCATTCTATTCATTTTATTCCAGGAAGTGTTCTTCCAAACATCGTGCCTTACAGATATCCCTATGCTCAAAAGAGTGAAATTGAACGTATGGTTGGAGAAATGCTAGAAGATGGTATAATTCAACCTAGTCAAAGTTCTTTCTCTACTCCAGTAGTATTGGTGCACAAGAAGGATGGGTCATAGTGCATGTGTTCAGATTATAGGGAACTCATCAAGCTCACTATTAAAGATAAATTTCCCATTCCTGTAATTGATGAATTATTGGATGAATTGCATGGATCAATTTACTTCACCAAGTTGGATCTTCGTTTGGGATATCATCAAATTAGAATGAAGATGGAAGACATTCCAAAAATAGCATTTAGAATTGAGGAGAATCATTATGAATCTTTGTTCATGCCAAGCACCAGTCTTAGCTACATCGGACTTCACAAAAACCTTTATTCTTGAATGTGATGCCTCGGGAAATGGAATTGGTGTTGTTTTTGTTGGAAAATATTAGGGGGGTGAATCAGTATTCCTTAGCAATTAGCACTTTAAATCATTTTAGACCATTAGTTAATCTTCAATTATCATTAATTTTTATGCAGTAATAACAGTGAATAAAAGAACATAGGAGGCACAAAACCTTTAGGTGGAAACCCCCTTCGGGTCAAAAACCACTGAACACATTTTTAATAATTATTTAATCTTCAACTGCAATTGCACAGAAAGCTCCAACTTCCTAGAATCTAGAAGAACATTCTTCTCTCGAACCCACTAGATGGATGCTCCAACGCCCCAGATTCTTCAGTAGTCAACTGAACGGATGCTCCAACACCCAATGAACTACAACTCACCCTAGCACCACCCTACCACCCTTAATTTTTCACAGGCTTGAACCTGTTGGTGACTTCATGCACCAACCTAGCACCACCTTACCACCCTATAGAAGATAAAAGAAGAATGGACTGCCATACCAGGGAAAATGGTCCACTTTACAATGATATAGAATTATGTAGAAGAAGAAGACACACTAGACCATAACCCCAACTATGACATAGCCACCTAATGATGATCCTAGACCTCCTGACATTACCTCTTAAACTCTTGGTAGATATTGAATTGTACAACTTTTACAATGAATCTGTATAATGATACTTTTACAATGATTGTATGCAGTGCTTCCCACTTGAAGACTTCATCTGGTGAACTTCTTGCTTCTGTTCTGCACCTTGATTATTGCTCTTGTCATGCTACCCTTTCTCACTCTTTAGAACATTATATTATGAATTAAGTCTTCTCTTGATGAATATATAATACCTGCAAAATGTCTTCAAAGAAATACCCATGACATGATAATAAAAAAACTTACCTCATCCTGCAGAACATATGACAGTGCTAAACAAAAACAACAAATTATAATACAAAGAAACCAATGCAATTAAGAGATGAACATGCATATACAGAATATACTTACCTGTAGCTTGTCTCTGATGCATCATTTTGCTACACCTTTCTCTTTTCTTCCATAGAAAGTCTGGTCCTTTGCACCCCTTGACAACACTTGATCTAGTTTTTCTTGCGTTCTAGGAGCATGATATTTAATCTAATGTATCTATGCAATTTCAGATCCCCAACATGTGATCTTCGGTCCTATAGGAGCTCTCTGAGTCTACTTTCCAATTCCATAGGTGTGACCCAATTTGGACTCTTCAAGGTAAAGTTATGTCCAATCTCTCACAATGACCTAATTATGGACTAGTTCCGTAGAGCGAACTTGTACGACATACCATGTGTCACTGTTTCCTCCTTCAGCTCTAAAATTGATATACAAAAAACTATAGTCTGTGCACTGTCACATATTTTTACAGAATTCCAATCCTCTTCTCTGAGAGAGAGTTATGATGATTTTCCCAAGGTCACTTCTTTGAGATGAAATTTAGCAGCCTGCAAATACCCTAACTTCCATAGATCATATCATCGACAATATAGTGAACCAAGATCTGAAATTTGGTCATGATGTTCATCAGGATTACGAATGAAATGGGTTTTAATTTCAGAATCTCAGACTTCTAAAAAATGAAGTTATAGCGAAAATTCCACGTTCGCTACATTTGGAGGATATATGAGATTTCTTTTTATAGAGTTGAGAGGGGCTTCTATAGAGAATGTTGGAGGGATTTTAGGAGCTTAAAAATTTATTAATTATTGACTATTCAATGACCAAAACCAATTATGAATGGCCATGCCACAACCCCATAGGGTTTTAGCCCACTAACTGGGGTTACTAACTTCAAACATGAATATCTCTCAAACCATGAAGAATTACTTGGCGTGCCATATATCAACAGAAACATCTTGACGAGTAGAATATATATGGAAGATCCTTGACTCAAAATAGAGTAAGTTTTCAAGTCAAAAATCCCTTTCAAGGTAAGGGTAGCCCCTGGTGCTACTTTGGTTGACATCAATGACAACCTCAAATCATCTTTAGATCAACAATCTCTCCCTTTGGCATTGATGGAAACACAAGTACTCCCCCTGCGATCAGGGCACCTCTTCCTACTACCTTCTCTCCCCTTTGACATCAATGGCAAAGGGTAACTCCACTTGACGCAAAACCATCCTGTGAACATATACACACTTCCACTCCCCCTTTATTTTTTGAATAAGGAAATTCTAATGAGAACTTGGGAGAATCCAAAGCTTTTGGCAATTATTCAAATTCTTGACAAGGTAAAGGTTTAGTGAAGATGTCAATGATTTGTTCTTTTGTACCAACATATTCAAGTTTGATATTCTTTTCAATGACTTGTTCTCTAAAAGAATGATATTTTATCAGAATGTGTTTTGTTTTCGAATGCATGACAGGATTCTTAGAGATGTTGATGGCACTGGTGTTATCACAGAAGATGGGAATATGCTCACTGAATTGTACTTGAAGATATTGCAAATTCTGTTTCATCCAAAGGACTTGAGTGCAACAATTTTCTGCTGCAATGTATTATGCTTCCACTGTAGATAATGAGATTGAGGTTTGCTTTTTGCTCAACCATGATACGAGACAACCACCTAGATAGAATGTTGCTCCACTAGTACTCTTACGATCATCAATGCTTCCTGCCCAATCTGCATCTATAAAGGCTTGAATAATGAGATTGTTTCCCTTGGGATACCACAAGACATATTTTTTTGTGCCCTTTATATATCAAAGAATTCTTTTGATGACAATAATATGTAATTCTTTTGGTGCTGCTTGGAATCTTGCTACTTGTCCAACTACTTGCATAACATCTGGTCGGGAGGTTGTTACATATAGAAGACTATCAATCATAGATCTATACAACCTTTGATCCACATCCTTAGATGAGTCGTCTATGATCAATTTGCAACCTGTTACCATTGGAGTAAGGATGGGTTTGCAATCTTCCATTTTGAATTTCTTGAGCATTTCCTTGATGTACTTGGCTTGACATATAAATATTCCTTTCTCTTGTTGAGATATTTAAAGCCCTAAGAAGTATGTCAACTCACCAATTAAAGACATCTCGAACTCACTTTGCATATTTGTAGCAAAGTTCTTACTTAGTCAATCATCATTGCTACCAAAGATTATATCATCCACATATACCTCAACGATTGTTAAATTATCCTTATCTATTTGTATGTAAAGATTGCTATCAGCAGTACCTTTCTTGAACCCTTGTTGACGTAGATATCCATCAAGATGAGCATACCATGATTTGGGAGCCTGCTTGAGACCATATAGAGCTTTCTTTAACCTGCAAACATAGTCTTCTTTTTCTGACAGTAGAAAACCTTCAGGTTGTTCGATGTAAACTTCTTCTTCTATTTCTCCATTCAGAAGTGTTGACTTAACATCCATTTGGTAGACTTTTATTTTTCTTGAGCATGCATAGGCGAGAAACATCTGGATGGCTTCCATTCTAGCAGCTGGTGCAAATGTTTCGTTGAAATAAATTCCTTCCACTTGTGCATAGCCTTTGCAAACTAATATTGCTTTATTTCTAGTAACCTATCCATCTTCATTCAATTTGTTCCTGAACACCCATTTAGTCCCAATGACATTTTTATATTTTGGTTGTGGAACTAATTCCCAGGTGTTATTCTTCTTGATTCGATCCAATTCTTCATTCATAGCTACTACCCAATGTTCATTTTGGCTGGCTTCCTTAAAACTACTAGGCTCAAAGGATGCTAGAAAAGCAATGTGGGCTTGTTGTGATGAACGAAGTTGTTGACCTTTTCTTGGTTCCAATTCCTTCATTTATGTCACTAATGATTTGATTTGATGGATGGTTCTTTTGAATCCATTCCTTTTTTCTCTTTGGAGGAGCTTCTTGTTTTTGTTCCTGTATATCTTGTTGATCACTATTTATTTCTTCCTGGTTGATAGTTGCTTCTTGTTCTAGAATTTTCTCTGTACCTTTTCAGCCTCTGTCTCACACTTCAAATATTCTAGATCCTCATCATTATTCATTAGAACACTATCTTCGTCAAATGTAACATTTATGCTCTCCACTATCTATTTTCGTCTTAGATTATAGCATTTATAGGCCTTTCTTTTGCATGAGTAACCAACAAAGATACATTCATCAACACACGATTCAAACTTACCCAAATTTTGATCTTCTCTTTTGATATAACATTTGCTTCCAAATATTTTGAAATATTTTACATTAGTCGGTTTTCCTTTCCATAATTCATATGGCGTCTTATTGCAATTATTTCCAAGAAGACTTCTATTGATAATGAAGACTATCATATCAATTTCTTGAACCCAAAATTTTTCATCCAATTTTGAGTCCTTCAGCATTGTTCTACCAATTTCCTGTACGGTTATGTTATTTCTTTCAGCAACTCCATTTTGCTGAGGTGTTCGTGTTGTTGAAAATTGTCTTTTTATTCCATTTTCATCACAATATTGCTGAAATAATTTGGAAGTGAATTCTCCGCCATTATCTAATCTTATACACTTCATTTTTAAATCAATTTCATTTTCAACCAACTCCTTGTATACCTTAAATCACTAAAATGCTTCAGATTTTTTCTTTAGGAAACTGACGACTGTCATCCTGGTATGGTCATCTATCATTAAAATGAAATATAATTCTCCATCTAAGCCTTTTGTTCCCATAGGACCACATAGATCAGTATGTATCAATTCCAATGGATGTGATGCAAAGTGTTCTTTTGTCTTAAATCTGCATTTTGTCTGCTTGTCATGCTAACATGCCTCACATAGTGGGTTGGAAGGTTTTGAGATTTTCATCATTTCTCATACTGCTTCCTTTTTGCTTATCCTAACAAGAATGTCAAAATTTATGTGACCCATTCGTTTGTTCCATAACCAGCTTTCATCTTCTTTAGCTAGTAGATAGGCTTTAGTTGCTTCATCTAGAACATATATGTCATTTGAAGTTCGACTTGCTGTAGCCACAATTTTACCATACCTGATTTCACATTTTGTGGAGTTGAATAGCATTATGTGTCCTTGATCACACATTTGTCCAACACTGAATAGATTGTGATTCATGTTTTCAACCAATAGAACATTCTTGGCTAGAGCATCTTTGCTTCTGAGACTGATGGTACCTGATCCTATAACATTTGAAGATCCATCATTTCCAAAGGACACGGTTCCATCCTTCTTCTCTTTCAGAGATACAAATTTCTTTCTATCCCCAATCATATGCATTGAGCAACCACTACCAACATACCACACATCTTTGTTGTTTTGAGCCTTGAGAGCTAGAGCACAATTATTAGTGTTCTTCTTCTTCCATGTTCTTTCATTCTATGGCTTTGAAGATTCTTCTGGAGGATTTTCAAGTCTGTAGTCTCTAGCTATGTGTCCAACTTTTTGACATTTGTAACATTCAATATTACTTCTTAAATGTTCAAATCTATTGATTTTTTGTTGAGCCCTAGGAGGTTCATATTTGACAGATCTCCTATAATTGTATTGGTTCCTAGGGTATGTGTGACATTCTACAGCTTTATGACCAAATTTTCCACATGAATAACAATAGCCATGAAACATATGTTGGTACCTGGATGGAAATCTTCATCGAGGAATTGTCTTCCAAGGTTGTTCTTGTGAATCTTGTCCAATGAAGTCTACATGCCAGTCAGATCTCATAGGTTCATTGTATCTTGTTTTAGAAGGTCCTACTTCTTCTTCTTTGTAACCGAGGCGAGTTTTGTCGTTGCAAGATCGTTGATTGTTAATGAGTTCTTCCAATGCCCTTAAGTTGTTGGAATAATTTTGGGTAGTTTTTCCCTTCTTCACTTCCTTACATAGCGAGACTACTTTGGCTTCTAATGCTTCCCTTTCTCGGTTGCTTTCTTCCAACTTCTTTTGAAGTGACTCTTCAATACATTTGTGTTCTTCAACTTCAATTTTAAGACCTTGAAGTTGTTCTTCAAGAGTGTTGGAATGGATCTTCTCAGCCTTGTGCTCTTTTATAAGCTTGATTGCCTCCTTAGAGAATTCTTCTACGGTCAACCCTTCTTCTTCGTTGTTTGACACCTCTTATTTATCGTGCTTCACCATAAACAATACTCTCTCATTGGCTTCTTCTTCACTATAACTGTCTTCATCAGATGATGAGCTTTATTCTTTAGAGTGAAAGTTCCTTTTGAATCCTTTCGTCTTTCCTTGCTTGTTGAATTTCTTAAAGGCTTCATTTCCTTTTGAGTCTCCATCACTTTTGTTCGGACATTTTACAACCAAAAGATATCAATGGAAGTTTAGCTTTGAATTTTCCCTTACCAATTTTTAGTTTTCTCGTAAAGTAAGCATCTTCTCCATCTGAAAAACCTTCTTCATCATCTTCCTTTTCTTCACACTTGCAAGTGCAAGTGTAGGTCTTTGCCTTTGAAGGTTGTTTTCCCTTATTGGTTTTATTAGATGTAGCGAACACAGTTTCTAGATGCGAAGTACGCTCTTCTTCATCAAGTCTCATTTCATATGTTATGAGAACTCCATGCAATTCCTCTTTTATAATTTTGTGTAGATTTGCACTGTATTCTAAGACCAATACCTTTGGGTTGAATATTATTGGCAACGTTCTAATAATCTTTTGTATAATATTCTTCTCATCAGCAAGCTCTCCCAATCCTTCCAAAGTGTTGGTTATTTCATCAACGTGTTAGAATTATGCATCAATGTTGTCATCTTCTTTCATTCTGAGTTTCTCAATTTTTTCTCTGTAGATTTGAATCTTTGCTTCTTTGATGTTTGAGTCACCTACATATATATTCTCAAGCTTGTCCCATACATTTTTGGAATTTTTACAACCCAACACCTTATGATAAGCAGATTCAATAAGTCCATTGATAATAATATTCTTTTCTTTTGCATCATTTACAAAATTCTTCTTACCTTGTTCATCCGAGGTTGGTTTAAATCCATTTTGAACAGTGTCCCATACTTCATAACCTTGCACCAAGAGATAAGCCTCCATTCTTCCTTTCTAGAGTGCATAATTATTTTCATTGAATAGAGATACACCATTCTTAATATGCTCCATGATCTTCTTCCAGTTGTTAAACTGTTATTGAAGGAACCAATCTCTGATACCAATTGTTGGAGAATACTGCGGGGGGGTGAATGAGTGTTCCTTAGTGATTAGCACTTTTAAATATTTTTAGAGCATTAGTTAATATTCAATTATCATTAATGTTTACGCAATAACAACAGTGAATAAAAGAACACATGAGGCACAAAAATTTTAGGTGTAAAACCCCCTCTGGGTCAAAAACCACCGAATGATTTTCTAATAATTCTTTAATCTTCAATTCCAATTGCAAAGAAAGCTCCAATATCCTATAATCTAGAAAAGCATTCTTCTCCAGCTCCCACTGGATGGACGCTCCAATGCCCGAGATTCTTTAGTAGTCAACTGAATGGATGCCCCAACACCCAATGAGCTACAACTCACCTTAGCACCACCCTATCACCTTGATGTTTTCATAGGCTTGAACCTATTGGTGACTTCATGCACCAGCCTAGCACCACCCTACCACCCTATAGAAGAATAAAAGAAGAATGGACTCTCGTACTAGGGAAAATGGTCCACTTTACAATGATATATAATGATGTAGAAGAAGAAGACACACTGGAAAATAACCCCAACAATGACACAACCACCTAATGATGATCCTAGACCTCTCGACACTGCCTCTTCAACTCTTGGAAGATAGACACTTGTACAATGATTATATGCAGTGCTTCCCACTTGAAGACTTCATGTGGTGAACTTTTTGTTGTTTTTCTGCACCCTGATTGCTGCTCTTGTCATTCTACCATTTCTCACTCTTCAGAACATTAGATTATGCATTGAGTCTTCTCTTGATGAATATATAATACCTGCAAAAACTCTTCAAAGAAATACCCATGACATGATAATAGCAAAACTTACCTCACCCAGCAGAACATATGTCAGTGCTTAACAAAAACAACAAATTAGAATACAAAGAAACTAATGCAATTAAGAGATGAACATGCATATACAGAATTTACTTACATGTAGCTTACCTCTGCTGCATCATTTTGCTGCACCTTGCTCTTTGCTGCCCTAGAAAGTCTGGTCCTTTGCACCCCTTGACAACACTTGATCTAGTTTTTCTTGCGTTATAGGAGCACAATATTTAATCTAATGTATCTCTACAATTTCAGATCCCCAACATGTGATCTTCAATCTTGTAGAAGCCCTCTAAGTCTTCTTTTCAATGCCATAGGTTTGACCCGATTTGGACTCTTCAAGTCAAAGTTATGCCCAATCTCTCACAATTACCTAATTATGGCCTAGTTCATTAGAGAAAATTTGTACGACGTACCACGTGTCACTGTTTCCTCCTTTGGCTCTGAAATTGATACATAGAAAACTAAAGTCTGTGCACAATTCACAACTTTTTACATAATTCCAATCCTATTCTCTGAAAGAGATTTATAACGATTTTCCCAAGGTCACATCTTTGAGATGAAATTCGATAGCCTGCAAAAACCCTAACTTCCACAAATCATATCTCTAAAACTATAGTGAACCAAGATCTGAAATTCAGTCACAACGTTCATCAGGATTGGAATCAAATGGGTTTTAATTTCAGAATTTAAGGCTTCATAGAAATGAAGTTAGAGCGAAAATGTCACAATCACTACATTTGGAGGATATATGAGATTTCTTGTTATAGAGTTGAGAGGGGCTTCTATAGAGAATGTTGGAGGAATTTTTGGAGCCTAAGAAATTATTAATTACTGACTATTCAATGACAAAAACGAATTATGAGTGCCATGCCACAACCCCATAGGGTTTTAGCCCACTAACTCGGGTTACTAACTTCAAACATGAATATCTATCAAACTGTGAAGAATTACTTATCATGTCTTATATCGATGGAAGCATCTCGACGAGTAGAATATATCTAGAAGATCATTGACTCAAAATAGAGTAAGTTTTCAATTCAAAATTCCCTTGCAAGATCAGGGTATTCCCTGGTGCTTCTTTGGTTGACATCAAAGACAACCTTAGATCACCTGTAGATCAACAGTTTTATGCAATATGAAATACCCATTGCTTTCGAAACTCATCCAATCAAAGAACGTATTTATAGAAAGCTATTTGTGAGAAGGAAATGTTGGTAATAATATTGATGAGCCTCATAAATGGGTAATTATATGGGCTCATTTTACCTCCTAATCTAGTCAATCAACCATTCTCTTAGCTTATTGTATGATTTTCTAATTATATTCAGGCTTATAGGGTGAGTTGAGTTAGTTATGATGCCACGTGGTCTAATATGTGTTTAATGCAGATTATTGATGAATTTTGTGGTCAAAGTCAAGGATACAGTGGAAAAATGGCAGAAATAAATTGAAGTGGACAAAGAAGAGGACTTATAGCAGGAAGTCCCCCTCATTTATTACTCCTCACTTCGAATTCCCCTTCACTCAGCTCAGAGTACAAGCAGCCAAGTCATGCATTAGCAGTAAGCTGAGCAAGTGGAGGATGACAGATGACTATCTTGAGTTTTGGGAGCCAAGCCTCCCTGATTTTAAGGAAGTTGTTGGTAGCTTCATTTGTATAAGTAGAGAGGCCTAGGGCCTCACTAGGGTCAGATTTTTTTTGGATTTTTTTTTCACCTTTGCTCATGTAGACTCTGCTCAACTTCTAGCTTATTTTTTGTGACAGTTTCATGTAATCTTGTTCTTGGTTTGAAATAAAGATGGAATCATTTTTGAGTTAGCACTGAGTCATCTCAGAGGGCTAAAGCTCTTGTGTTAGGGCCTAATCCAAGCAACCAAGCTCCTCTTTACTTGTATTTGTATGTTTTATTTCAGTTTGTAGATTAGGTCGTTGTTAGATGAATTTCTTTTATGGTCAAAAACAGGTTGGTTTTGATGATTCAATAGTTTGCTTCCATTTGTGATTTCTACAGCAAGTTAAGCAGTGATAAAGAAAAGATACAAAAGGCTAGCAACAGTGCCTTGGCCTCTCTTCCTTCCTCTAGGACCATGATTTGAGGAAAAGACCCTCTTGCTGCCCCAAAAACACAGATTTTCCTCATTCATAGGATTTCTAGTGTTTGCAGTTTTGTAGTTGGTTAATAGTCTAGTTTGTTGTGCTTCAAAACTTTTTCATCATGATCACTTATTTACTTACCATAGTCTTCTTCCATGCTTTGCTTCCTTGCAGCAGTTATTAGCATTTACTTTCCTAGATAACAGTTTAGATTAGTTTGATGCAAAACTTTGTTTTTCTAGATGCACTTATTTCATTGCTTGCTTAATCTCAATGGTTGAATGTCAGTTTTTTATGTAGCAGAGATATTCTAGTAGTAGGCCAGCCTATCATCCATCCCATCCTCCATCTGATCCATGCCCTACAGGTCGCCCAAGTCTCCCCTCAAATTTTCTTTAGTTTCCTGCATTTTCCATAGAATTTCTTCCTCTCTCCTTGAGCAATTCCAATCATCTTTCTCTCTCCTAATTATTCTTGGTAGACACTAGGCACCCTAACACTTCATTCCAAACTTCATTCACCTTTTCCACCCACTCTCACACCCTCAAAATAGCCAAAAGTGCTCTCGGCCTCCTCCTATAGGCCTCCTGTAGAACGTTTTTTTCCTCCTGTAGATTTCCTGTGTCCTCCTATAGATTTTCCTGTAGGCTTCCTTTTGAAAGACGAGTGTGGGGAAAGCCTCTAGAAGGCCACTTAATACCTCCTAGGACCCAACCACACCATATTACATCCTCACAAGTCCCAAAATCGCCTTTCAACACCACCTATCTGTTGCCACATTCACAAAAAATAAATCACATGCATGTCAAATTCACATAAAAATACATAAAAATCCAAAAAGATGTTTTTGGCTCATTTACTTCCAGAAACAGCCTAGTTAGATGGTGTTTACTTCCTTGAGTAGGTAATGGCATTCTTTCCATGGTTTTCATAGTGCTTTATGCAAAAGTAGGATTAGTTAGTTAAGTAGGATTTACTTGGTTTGCTTTACATCTCAGTCTTTCTCCTTTCTGTAGTTAGAGTAGTATCTATAGAGTAGTCTTTATCTCCTTTCATCAAATATAGAGCTTCCTCTGGAATCCATAGGAGTTGGCTTGAGCTTCTAGTGATCTTACACTGGCTAACCAAGTGACAACCTACAATAAGAACTAGTACTTGTGCATACATCACTTTCGCTTCCAAGTTTGTTACAAACTATCGGTTTGATAAGAGTAAAGTAGGTAGCCCAGGAGTTGCAGCATTATTGCTACAATACTGGTGCTCACCATACTTTTTGGTGCCATTATCAAGGAAGCATCAGAGTATTCTGGGATTACTACTTTCTTCTATTTTCTATTGCAACATTCCGCTAATAGTTTATTTTAGCAAAAGTAGACTAGTCCTTTCTTTTCCTTCAAGTTCTGCATTTCTTTGCTTTCCTTGTCAATTCTGCAAATTTCATTTCAGCAAGAGTAGACTAGTCATTTCTTTCAAAGTTTTGCATTTCCTTGCTTTCATCTTCAATTCTACAAATTTCCATTCAACAAGTTTATTTCAGCTAGTTGCAATTTGTTTTGTTCAATCAATTTCAATTTTGCAGGTACTATCAGTGTGGGGAAAAAGAAACGAAAACCAAACAAAAATATTTCCTTTCATCCTCATAAGAATAGTGATAACTCAGGAAAATTCTTGCCCAACACCCCCACTACTTCACACAACCAACCTTCTCTCTTCTTCAGGGGCTACGATCAAGAAGAACCCTGAGGTGAACAACTAGACATATTTGAAGAACCTATAGGGGAAGAAAAAGAAGAAAACGTTCCTTTAGAGCCAATGGCTAAACATAGAAATGCTAGGGGGAATGGAGAGAGAATAGAGGGTACCTTTCCTATTTGGGAGACCAATGGGGACACCAAAATGAAGAACATAAGCCCTTCTGCCCTACCACATTTCCATGGTATGACTACAAAAGATCCTGACACCTTTTTGTTTGAATTTGTTGTTATCTGTCGAACCTATGACTATGCAGAAGATGAGAAAAAGTTGAAACTGTTCCCTTCTACTCTCAAGGATGCAGCATTGCACTGGTTCATGGGATTACCTAGCAATAGCATCACAACTTGGGCTTAGATGCACCAAGCCTTTAACAACAAGTATCGAGACTATTGTAGGTCAAAAGATACTAAAGAAGAAATTTTCTTAATGACTATAGGAAGTGATGAGTTCCTGGAAGACTATGAAGAGAGGTTCCGGCTCAGTTACAAAAGGGCAGGGTGTACACTTGACCCTGAGTCTCTGAAGCTAGTCCTGCTCAGGGGAATTCAGGAAGATCTTCTAGACACCCTCCATCTACTGGCCGAGGGAGATATCTACTAACTGTCTTATGAGGACATAAACACTATTTTCAGGAACCATTCTAGAGCAGCCAAAAAGAAATGTAGGGGGAGTCAACCCATAGCCAATACCTCTTCCTCTAGCTCATGCAATAAAGGAGAAATTGGAAACATGCTGGAAGACTTCAAGAGTGAGATGCTACAAACTCTTTCCATGCAAATGGATACCTTACATATCAAAAGGAAAAAAGAGGAAGAAGAGAGGGCTTTGGCCATGTTTTGCCCTAGATGCACCAAGAGGCATCCTAGGGATGAATGCCCATTGAACTCTATATAGGTTTGTTCAGTCTCTGAAGAAAATATTCTACCGACAAGTGACCTTCCTTACCCAGACTTAAAGTTGTATATCAAGGGGTTGAGGGAGTCACTGAACAACTATATTACATAAATCAAAGGAGGCCGCATGGACCTAGACCATATCAACATGGGATGCAAGGGACATCTCAGGCATAATACAACCCCAACCAAGTCACTTCCATACCTTCTTGCCCCTCCCCCGCTCATCCTTCCTAGTCCACACCTCCTCCTTGGTCCTTCACATCTCCATATCATGCCCAACCAACCACCCATTCATTTCAATCCTATACTCAACCATAGCCTTAGTGGAATGCATCTCATCAGGGGTGGAGGCCCTAATACAACTCTCCTCCCACTCTTTTGCCTCCACCACCTACCCAACCACAACTGTTACCTCCTGCTCCACCAAAGAAACCCCAAATGCCTACCCAGCCAAATCCGAACCCGAACAACAGATAGGCTCAACAAGTGTATAGTGGGAACCATCATGCCTAACTTATGGTGTGGAGATTCAGGAAATTAACTTGTGATCTGGGAAATTTCTCCGAGATAGCCAGCCTCCACCTAGGGAAGTTGAGGAAGATAAAGACGAAAGCGAACCTAAATCAAACCCACCCTTTCCTGAGATACTATTCGCAAAAGTCTAGCCTACCCCAAAAGAAACTGAACTCCTTGGAGAATTGAAACATTTATGTGTGAAGATACAACTTCTCCAAGCCATAAAATATGTGCCTATCTACAATAAGTTGTTCAAAGAGAAGTGCTTTAGGCATCTAGGAAGGCACAAGAGGGATGCCCCAACCATCAATGTCATAGGGCAACTATCCGACCTGATGTTGGGGGAGGTAATGTGTCCAAAATATCTGGACCCTGGAAGCCCAGTAGTCGATGTCCACATCAATGGCACCATGATCCCACATACCTTGATTGAACTGGGAGCTACCATTAATGTGATGACAAATGACACAATGCTCAAACTCAACCTCCAGGGCTCCTTGAGGAAGACCATGACTGTGTTACAACTTGTAGACCACTCCACCATGACCCCTAAGGGGATTGTGGAAGATGTGATGGTCTCCATTGATTCTTGGGAGTACCCTGCTAATTTCTTAGTTCTCCTGCCAAAGGCAAAGCTCACTGGGTATCCTCTCATTCTGGGAAGACCCTGGTTGGCTACCACCGATGCCTACATCAACTATCGAGCTGGGAACATGACCATAAAGAGCAAGCATATGTCCAAGCAGTTAATCCTATATCCTCCTGCCCAACCCTTGCTAGAACATGATCTACCTCTTTGGTTGGAGGAGGAAGATGAGGATGAAGTCTATTTTGCACTGCTTTGTGCATTAGAAATCACCATGGGGGGGGAACTGCCAGATGAGGATGATATGATTGAAAATCTAATTTAGAATCCACCTCCCAGTGTATCACCATTAGAGGACATAGTAAGAGAAACCAAAAACAACACCTCAACTGATCTATGTGTTGCCAAATCCACCTCTCTTTGTGTTAATAATATAGAGTTCAGCCCAAAAAGAACCTTGAAAATCAATTCATCCTTATCCACTTCCCAGGAGAAGGAACTGTGTAGCTTGTTGAGAAACCACGTAGATGCCTTCGCCTGGAGTTATAAGGAGATGAAGGGAGTGCACCCTTCAATATGTACTCATCATATATACATCAAGGAGGATTGCAAGCCAATCAGGTAGCCTCAAAGGGGGATGAATCCAACACTTAAAGATATTGTTAAGGAAGAATTGCAGAAATTGTTTGATGCAGGATTCATCTATCCCATCTTTGACACTGAATGGGTCTCTCCTTTGGTGCTAGTGCCAAAGGAAAATGGTAAGTGGAGAATCTTTGTCGACTATCGGGAATTGAGCAAAGCCACTTAAAAGGACCATTTCCCTTTACCTTTCATAGATCAAGTGTTAGACACTCTGGCAAGGAAAAAGTTTTTCTCTTTCCTAAATGGTTTTAGCGGGTACAATTAGATTCAAATCAGCCTGGAAGACCAAGATAAGACCACTTTCACTTGTCCTTGGGGTACCTTTGCATACTGGGTCCTTCCTTTTGGTTTGTGTAACGCTCCCGCCACTTTCCAAAGAGCAGTATTACGTATATTCTCTGAATTAGTTCATGATGCAGTAGAGATATACATGGATGACTTTACTCCTTATGGCTCTGACTTCCAGGAAGCCTTATCTAATCTAGGAAAAGTTCTAGACAAATGTATTGAGATGAACCAGTCCCTCAATCCAGAAAAATGTGAATTTTTGATGACTGAAGGGACCACGCTAGGTCATGCAATATCTCAACAGGGATTGCAGGTGGACCCCAACAAAATTGCCATCATCCAAAGGATCCCACCTCCTCAAAAAGTGAGAAATGTCAAAAGTTTCCTAAGTTTAGCTGGGTATTACCAAAGATTCATTAAAGATTTTAGCAAGCTATCCTCTCCTTTTTTTGGCCTCTTAGGTAAAGATGTCGAGTTCATATGGTCGGGTTGGAAAATTGTCAAGAGGCCCTAGATACCTTGAAGAGCAAGCTCGTGATTGCCCCAATTCTGAGAGGCCCAAACTAGGCCCTACCTTTCCACATTCACATAGATGCCTTGAACAAAGAAATAGGAGTAGCCTTGGGACAAATTGATGAAAAGTTACCTTATGCCATATACTTTATAATCAAAAACTTGTTAAAGGCATAGTCAAACTATACGGTGACCGAGAAGGAACTCCTAGATGTCGTGCATTCTCTAATCAAATTCATACATTATGTCACAGGCTATCAAAATTTTGTGCACATTGATCATGTTGCAATTAGATATTTAATGAATAAACTGGATGTGAATGTTCGCATTATTAGATGGTTGCTTTTACTACAACAGTTTGATTTGACCATTATTGATAAGCCTGGTAAAGAAAATGCTTTTGCTGAATTTTTCTCTAGAGTAAATTTTCCTTCAGGTGAAGAAGGAATGGTGGGTGACCAAATTCTAGATGAACACATGTTTCCTATCTCAGTACTCTCTCCATGGTTTGCTAACATATCAAATTACTTGGTTTCAGCATAGTTTCCACCACATCTGTCCTCAAAAGAGAAGAGCAAGATAGTAAGGAAAAGTGCCCCTTTCACTTGGATTGGGGGCAATCTCTTCAAACTTGGCCGAGATCAAATCTTGAGAAGATGTGTCAGGGAGGAGGAAGTCTTTGACATCCTTTTGACCTGTCATGATGGGCCTTGTGGAGGTCATTTTGCAGTAAAAGAATTACCTTCAATATACTGCAAGCAAGCTACTACTAGCCCACTCTTCATCAGGATGTGAGGAGATATACCAACCAGTGTGATCAATGTTACAGGATGGGGAAACCTACTCCAAAGGATGAAATTCCCATGCAACCTCAAGTGACCTTTGAGCCATTTGAGAAGTGGGGCATGGACTTTGTGGGGCCTATCATCCCTCCTTCAAAACAGAAGCAATACATCGTTGTGTGCACCAATTACTTGAAAAAGTGGGCAAAGACAAAAGAAATCAAAGCAGTGATAGAGGAAAAAGTAGCTGAATTTTTGAGAGAGAACATATTCTACAATTTCGGGTATCCAATAGAATTGGTCACAGATCAAAGTAGTCAGTTTACTTCCAATTTGATTGAAGACCTGCTCACACATCATATAATAAAGCACAGGACTTCGACCCCTTACCATCCATAAGCCAATGGGCAGGTGGAGGTCACTAATAGAACATTGGAAGCATTCTGACAAAGGTAGTGAGTAGTAGCAGAAAAGACTGGGCAGACAGATTAGTTGAGGCCACTTGGGCCTACAACACAACATGGAAGACCACTACAGGGTTCACACCCTATGAGCTGGTCTATGGGAAGAAGGCTTTGTTGTCAATAGAATTTGAATTCAATACCCTGAGGATGGCAGCTCAGTTGGACCTAGACCTCAACCATGCACAGAAATAAAGATTACTTTAGCATAATGGATTGGATGAACACAGAATGCAGGCCCTTCTCCATACAAAGGTAGTTCAGCTTCAAAGAAAGATGTGGCATGAAAAAAATATCAAGGATAAGAAATTCCAAGAGGGAGATTGGGCACTACTCTATGATTCAAGATATAAAGATTTCAAGGGCAAGCTAAGGACAAGATGGCTGGGACCCTACACTGTGGAGAAATGCAATGACAATGGTTCATTTCTGATCGGAACCATTGATGATGAAGCCATCCCCATGCTTGTCAATGGAAATCGGTTGAAATTCTACAAGAAACCCCTCTCCAAGCGAGAGTTTATTGAAGATTTGAATAAGACAATGATGGTAGTGGAGCATGTCTTAGCCTCCACTTCACCCACTCACTAAAGAAAAAAAATAAAGACTCAAGTGAAAACCTCCATGAGGCACTTAAGTCCCATCATTGGGTTGAAAACCTCTTCTGAAGCGGCCCAGTGATGTAAAAAAAAAAGAGAGAAAAATAAGATCCTTGGGTGAAAACCTCCCTTGGAGGCACCCAAGGCAGGAAATTAGGGTGAAAACTTCCCTGAGGCGCCCTAGTTGTTTTCAAAAAAAAAAAAAAGGAAAAAAGAGAAAAAGAAAAATGAATTTCCAGTTTCATTATAGGTTTGCAGGAGGACTACAGGAAGTGGCAAAAGGTGCCAAGGGAGCCCTGAAACCAACACCAACACCTATCCTACCTTCCCACACCTTTCTCCATCATTCTTGGCATTTTTTTCACCTCACTCTACTTATTTTTCAAAAATTGTGTTTTCTACAAGAGGCTCTATGATTTCTACAGGAGGCTCATGTAGGAATTACAGAGAGCCAGAAATGGATATAAAAGGAAGTTTGAGGGATAGGGAAGCTTCCTAAAAAATCTATAAACCCTCCTATAGTCTTCAAACCTCCTTGCCATCATGTCCAAGCTTACATCACACCCCAAGCATCATTCTTCTTCCTATCCAAGAAAAACGCAGAAAAAACAGTTCTTTAAGAAAAGAAAAAAATAAGAAAGGTAACAACACCATCAACCTCACTTGAAGCCTATCTATTACCTCCCCATCTCTATATACATCTCTAGCATCATCCTCATAGCTCCAAGCACAGAAAGAAGTTTGATTTTCAAGGGGAGAAGCAGTTACAGGAGCTCGTGTAGGAATTCTTGTAGCAGCTGATCACATTAAAATCCAGCATCAGTAGCAAGAGGGTGCAAATATGAAGGTTGAAGAAGACACTTGAAGCTCAGATCTAGCCAGCGAAGAACCTACGCAAGGCACAACTACACATCAGCAAGCAGACCACATGCATCAAAAGAAGCAAGGGCATGCAGCAGAGAGAGAGAGAGAGAGCCACAACACCTCACAACAAATACATTCGGATCTCAGGTAAGTAACTAAATAGCTCCTCTGTTTGTGTTTGTGTAATTAGAAGGCATGAAAAAGTAATGAGATGGTTGAGGTTGAATGAGGGAAAGGTGGCCAGTTAGCTTGGCCACCTTCATCTAGTTGACTCCACTCATCCAAAGATGTCACCCACATGTGCACACAGTCAACTCAAGAAAGATGTCAAGGACAAGTAGTGGAGGAAGTGTGAACTCTGATGCAATCATGAGGGATGATTATGAGGAAAGGGCCATGATGACAAGGCAGGTGGGGAACAACGGTCTGAATATGGCCAATGTGCACTTGGCCAGCTCACCCTCCATCACTGGGAATATCCATAAAAAGAAATAAGTACTCCTCCCAGAGCACTCTCACCACCCTTTCCTTCATTCTCTCCCTGAAACTCTGATCCTACAATCTCCTCGTGCCCCCACAACCTCGTAACCATCATTCTTCATTGATCTCTCCCATATTCCTACTCTCAGCATTTTCTATAGGAGCACTTATAGGTTCTACAAGAGAACCTACAAGAATTCTATAAAAGGGCCAACAATCTTCTACAAGAGGGCTAGTGAGTTGTTTTGAAGGGAGAAAACACGGGTTTTAGCAAAATTCTTGGGCTGAGGAGGTAGGTTCTATGCATACCCCCATTGAATATCAAAATATGCAAGCAGTGGTTTAATTTTGAGGAGGAAATAAATCCTTTACGTGGAGGAAATACATAATAGAACTTCTGCTTATTTCTTAAAAAAACACAGTCTCTCTATTTCTCTATTTTTCTTCAAAAATTGTTGTCTCCATCTCCACATTTGGTTTCCCAAAGAAGCATAAACAAAATGACAGGAGGTTTTATGAGGAAGGAGCCTACCAAATCCTCTAGGCTCCATGCACATCCCCAAGTAATGGACATATTCACAAGAGCAAATTGGATGAACTTTTTTGAGAAATTACGAGGGTTTGATGAGGAAAGTGCTCAAGAATTTGCCCACTCTTTGGTCTCTCACACCAGAACATATGCCACTGTCACCTTTAGAGGCCTTTCCATGGAGATAACCCCTGAATTTATCAGTAGGGTCACTACCCTTCCTCTTGGATTGCCTTGTATTAAGGATGAGAAACCAATTGGCCAAGATGCTAAGAAAAACTTCTTCCAAGACAATGAAACCCCTGTAGAGGATAAAAATGGCATTAGAAGGGCTAGCATACCATATCCTTGTGATGAGGTTAGCTACCAAATAATAAATTATATTTCCTGTGAGGGGAGGTACAACATTGTCTATGGTTACCATTTTAGAATCCTTCATGAATTAAGATATGGCATGGACACTCCAACCCCTCAGAAGCTCAGCATCCCCTACTTCCTCCTACAGTCTCTCATTGACTCTAGCATTAAAGTTCAAGAAGGGAATTTAGAGTAGCTCTCTCACCATGGGTTAATCAAAATTTTAGTGGAAGAAGCCCTCCATACATTTACACTCCCTATAGCATGAGAAATCTTCCGAAACATGACGACAGAAGATGACATAAAATACCTAACCTATGATATTAGTCATACTGGTAGTGAGGAGGAAAAGCGACAAGGGGGAGAAGGTGAGGCAACTGGTGACTTAGCAGAACAAAAAGGGAAGGAGGAAGAAACTAAGATAGAGGAGGAGAAAGCTTGAGAAACAGAGCAGGGAGAAACAGAGCAAACAGAGACAGAAAGAGAAACAGAAGGAGGAGAAAAAAGGGCAGAAAAGACAGAACAAGAAGAAGTGTCCCTGGAGACTTTGGAAAGAGAGGCAAAAAATTATTTCACTACCCTCAACACACCAATTAAGCCAAAACAAAAGAGGAAGAGGTAGACCTCAATGTATTTTAGGGCTAGGAAGAGCACAATAATCAAAACAGGGAAACCCTAGCCTTCTTCAAAAGTGCCAATTATTATTGAAGATTCACCCTCTGCCCAAGGAAAATAATCACCTTCCAAGGCAACTATCACATATGAAAGGGGGACTCCTAGATCCCCCACATGGAAAGAAAAGGTAGAAATACAAGAGGCACAGACAATTCTATAGGAGACCTTGTCAAAACTATAGGAGACCCAAAAGCTTGAGAAAAGGGTAGAAGGACAACCACAGGGAAAGGAGGAAGAAACAGAGCTACAAGAACCTAATTCCCAACCCAGTCTTGGATCCTACTACAATCTTCTGGATGGGGGAAGAATAATTCCACAAACATTTGCAATTCCACTATTCTTTGAATTAGAGAAAGAAAGGATAAGGACCCATAGGTGGATGCAAATAGAAAAATCCAAAGGGGTTGAAGATATTGGCCATATGGAGAACAAACTTAGAGAGATGGGTAGAGAGTTAAGTGATGTCAAACACAGAGAATCAATCACAAGAAGCCACCTTGAAACTGAAAATGAATTGCTAAGAAGACAGCTGCAAGAAAGAGACCCAACTGGCATGCATGGCTAGCTGAGCCATGGAGGCATTGCAATGTAAAACACCAACAAAATCCTATGGCCTGTATCTCAAGGACCAATGGTTGCAATTTCAGATAAAGACTTTGGCACAAAGAGGCACAATGCCTTTCCAATATTATAGTCAATTTATGGACCTGTGTGACCAAAGCACATTAGAAGATAAGGCAAAGATGGCAGAATTCTACCTGCATAACATGGCCCTCACAGACATGAATGTGTGGGACCCCAATGCCAAGTTAGGGGACCTGCAACTAATGGCCATGGCCTCATGGATGAATCATGAAGAGTTAAGGGTAGCAGAAATAAGAAGGTTGACGGTAAAGGAGCAGAATGATCCATTAATGACCAAAGCTGAGCCATCAGACCCCATGGCACTCATCAACACACATAACCCGCTTGCCAATAATCCTCATATTGCCCCTAGATATATAAGTGATCAAGCACAAGACATTGCACATTTTGAGGATATGGAAAGGTTACTTGGGGATGACTGTGTGCATGCATGTATGAGGAGATGGAACACCTTACCACACAGTCTACAGATCAGGGAATATCATTCCCCAATGAGGATGAAGGATGCATTAAGGAGAGTGCCAATGTAAAAGTGCTCCATGCAGAGGCTAAAGGTCAATTGGATTGGCCTCAAATTGAGTCCCCCACTGCTGTTAGGCATGATGAAGGTAGAAGGGAAGAAGAAGAGTAGGAGAAGTCGGAAGAAATAGACACGAAGATAGGATTCTATGACAAGGAACAAGAGACCACATCAGAAGCATGGGATGCTACGGAGGCCACCAGGGCCATAAAAGATGAGGAGATGGACTAAGTTTCTCAGAGGATGAGCAACACTTTCAGTAGGGGGTGATGATGAGCCTCATAAATGGGTAATTATATGGGCTCATTTTACCTCCTAACCTAGTCAAATCAGCCATTCTCTTAGATTATTGTATGATTTTCTAATTATATTCATGCTTATAGGGTGAGTTGAGTTAGTTATGATGCCATCTGGTCTAATATGTGTTTAATGCATATTATTGATGAATTTTGTGGTCAAAGTCAAGGATCCAATGGAAAAATGGTAGCAATAACTCAAAGTGGAAAAAGGAGAGGACTTATAGAAGGGAGTCCCCCTCATTTATTACTCCTCAATTCGAATTCCCCTTCATTCAGCTTGGAGTAAAAACAGCGAAGTCGTGCATTAGCAGGCAACCAAGCAAGTGGAGGATGACTGATGACTATCTCGAGTTTTGGGAGCCAAGCCTCCTTGATTTTAAGGAAGCTATTGGTAGCTTAATTTTTATAAGTAGAGAGACCCAGGGCCTCACTAGGGTTGGATTTTTTTTGGCTTTTTGTTGTACTTTTGCTCATGTAAACTCTGCTCAACTTCGAGCTTATTTTTTGTGACAGTTTCATGTAATCTTGTTCTTGGTTTGAAATAAAGATGGAATCCTTTTTGAGTTAGCATTGAGTCACCTCAGAGGGCTGAAGCTCCTGGGTTAGGGCCCAATCCAAGAAGCCAAGCTCCACTTTACTTGTATTTGTATGTTTTATTTTAGTTTGTATATTAGGTTGTTGTTAGATGAATTTCTTTTATGGTCAAGAATAGGTTGATTTTGATGATTTAATAGTTTGCTTCCATTTGTGCTTTCTATAGAAGGTTAAGTAGTGATAAAGAAAAAATCAAAAAGGCTAGAAATAGTGCCTTGGCCTCTCTTCCTCCCTCTGGGACCATGATTTGAGGAAAAGACCCTCTTGCTGCCCCAAAAACACAGATTTTCCTCATTCATAGGACTTCTAGTGTTTGCAGCTTTTTAGTTGGTTAATAGTCTAGTTTTTTGTGCTTCAGAACTTTTTCATCATGCTCACTTATTTATTTACCATAGCCTTCTTCCATGCTTTCATTTCTTGCAGCAGTTATCAACATTTCCTTTTCTAGATCATAGTTTAGATTAGTTTGATGAAAATTTGTATTTTTCTAGATGCACTTATTTCATTACTTGCTTAATCTTAGTGGTTGACTATCAATTGTTTATGCATCAAAGATCCTCTAGCAGCACGCCAGCCTATCATCCATCCCATCCTCCATCTGATCCATTCCCTACAGGTCCCCCAAGTCTCCCCTCAATTCTGCCTTAGTTTCCTACATTTTCCATAGAATTTCTTCCTCTCTCCTTGAGCAAATCCAATCATCTTTCTCTCTCCTAATGATTCTTGGTAGACCCTAGGTGCCCTAACACTTCATTCCAGCATTCATTTTCCTTTTCCACCCACTCTCACACCCTCAAAACAGCAAAAAATTCACTCGGCCTCCTCCTGTAGGCCTCTTGTAGAACGTTCTTTTTCCTCCTGTAGATTTCCTATGTCCTCCTGTAGATTTTCCTGTAGGCTTCCTTTTGAAGGCCGAGTGTGGGGAAAGCCTCCAGAAGGCCACCTGTGACCTCCTAGGACCCAACCACACCATATTACATCCTCACAAGTCCTAAAACCACCTTTCAACACCACCTATCCACTGCCACATTCACAAACAATAAATCACATGCATGTCAAATTCATGTAAAAATAAATAAAAATCCAAAAAGATGTTTTTTGCTCATTTACTTTCAGAAATAGCCTAGTTAGATGTTGTTTAATTCCTTGAGTAGGTAATGGCATTCTTTCCATGGTTTTCATAGTGATTTCTGCAAAAGTAGAGTTAGTTGGTTAAGTAGGATTTACTTGGTTTGCTTTACATCTCAGTATTTCTCCTTTCTGCAGTTAGAGTAGTATCTGTAGAGTAGTCTTTCTCTCCTTTCATCACATATAGAGATTCTCTTGGAATCCATAGAAGTTGCCTTGAGCTCCTAGTGATCTTGTGCCAGCTAACCAAGTGACAACCTATAGTAAGAACTAGTACTTGTGCATACAACACCGTTGCTTCCAAGTTTGTTATGAACTACCGAGTTGATAAGAGTAAAGTAGGTAGCTTAGGAGTTGCAACATTATTGTTGCAATACTAGTGCTCACCAACTACATCTGCTTAAGAAATGGTGACCCTACCTAATGGGAAGACACTTCAAGGTAAAAACATATCATGATAGTCTTAAATACTTTTTAGAACAAAGATTATCTTCAGAAGAGTAGCAAAAATGGGTCACAAATATGTTGCATTATGACTTTGAAATCATCTACAAAAAAGGGAAGAAAAATGTTGTGTCGGATGCACTATAAAGAAAGGATGATGATGAAGAAGCATTGCTTTATGCAATTTCTATTATCCAACCAGATTGGATAAACAAATCAAGGGATGAATGGAAGAATGATGAAGAAGTGTGGGCACTCATTCAAAAGTTACAACAAGATCCCAGTACATTTGATACATTTAGCTGGAAAAATGATTCGTTATGGTACAAATATTGCTTATACCTATGTAAGAATTCCAAAATCAAATAAAATATTCCTATGGAATTGCACACCTCTCCCTTAGGAGGGCACTCAAGATTTTTAAAAACTTACCACAGGGTTAAGAAGGAATTTTTTGGGGATGGCTTTAAATCAGATATTCAAAATTTCGTGTTAGAATGTTTGGTTTTCCAAAAAACTAAAGTGGAAACAATTAAGACCCCAGGTCTATTACAACTTTATCCATTCCAAGCCAACATTGGGAGGAGGTTTCAATGGATTTTATCACAGGCTTACCCAATTTTGAAGGAAAGAGTGTCATCATGGTGGTAGTTGACAGACTTACCAAGTATGCACACTTTTGTGAATTATTGCATCCATTTAAAGTCAGTACAGTTTCTACTGCATATATGGAAACAATTCAAAAGTGACATGGAAACCCAAAGATTATTGTAAACAATAGAGATCCCATTTTCACTAGAAATTTTTGGATAGAATTATTTTCTTGCCTTGGTACTCAGTTAGCTCATAGTTCATCTTATCATCCTCAATCTGATGGGCAAACTGAGATAGTAAACAAATGTTTGGAAGGATATCTTCTTTACTTTGTATATGATAAATAGACACAATGGGTCAAATGGTTGCCTCTGGTTGAATGGTGGTATAACACTTCCTTCCATACTGCAGCAAAAATGACCCCATTTAAGACACTTTATGGATATCATCCACCATCCATCACATCATATTTAAGATAGAATTATAAGTTTCAAGGAGTGGAATATCACATTAAGCATCAACAACAAGTTATCCAACTCTTAAAGGATAACCTCACTCTGGTGTAGAATAGAATGAACAATAGGCAGATCAACATCGCAACGAAAGAAGTTTTGATGTAGGTGGCTGGTTATTCCTACGGCTACAACCATATAAACAAATGTCCCTAAAGCAAGCTAAGAAGGATAATAAATTATCACCAAAGTATTATGGTCTGTACATGGTGTTGCAAAAGATTGGTACTATGGCGTACAAATTTGAGCTTCCTGCAACTTCCTGAGTGCACCCAGTTTTCCATGTTTCATGCTTAAAGAAGGTTATAGGTGACAAACTCCCAGTTCAAACAATATTGCCAGAACTTGAAGAGGAAGGAAAAATCATATTGGAACCTAAAGTAGTCACAGAAATAAGAACTCAATAGTTACGAAATCAATCAATTTTAGAGTATCTCATCAAGTGGAAGAACTTACCTGCTGAAGATTCCACATGGGAGGGTGAGAATTTTATACAGAAGAATCCACAACTATTCAAGTGTTGAGGACAACATTTTTTGAAGGAGAGGGGCATGTTAGGTTCCTATAATACTAGTGATTCCCCCATTACTATTGTCATTGTAGCCCTTATTGTTAGTGTTGTTCCCTTGTTATTATTGTGCCCTTATATTATTATTGTTATGCTGAATTTGATTATATTTTGACCCTTAGACTCCTATATATAGAAAGGAGGTTTTTTCATTTGGATCATCTAAGAATTATTCATTTATGTGATGTAAAGGAGATTCCCCCCTCTAGGAGGCTAATATTGAATTCGTTGATCTATCTTTTCTTCTATTTTGTGAGTTGGTTAAATAATAGTTTATCAAGGCGTATGCTCAGATAACCGTGTCGATGGAAAAATTATTGAAGAAAGATGCGATGTTTTGTTGGGAAGAATAATGTCAGCGTAGTTTGGATGTATTCAAGGAGAAGATGGTGACTATGCCTATTTTGAGGTTTTCAAATTGGAAGAAAGAATTCCATTTGCATGTAGATGCCTCTTGCATTGCGCTTGGTGCAATATTAGCACAAGAAGGAGAAGGAGAAATGGATCATCTGATAACCTTCATGAGCATAAATTTATCAAAGGCTGAGAAGAATTATTCCACTATAGAGCGCGAAGGGTTGGCAGTGGTCTATGCGTTGCAATAGTTTCGACATTATTTGTTGGGCAACCATTTTTAAATGTATACATATCACTCCGCGCTGAAGTGCCTAGTTAATAAGCCTGTCTTGGGGGGGGGGATCTACCGATGGTTATTTTTGTTTCAAGAATATGACTTTGAAGTTATTATGAAGCCAGGAAGGCTGAATGCAGGACCATACCACCTGTCAAGGATTGAAACTGGCGAAGAACCAAATAGTTTGGAGGAAGGACTGCCAGATGCACAACTCGTTGCGGTGCACGTCGCAGATGACCATTTTTATGATATCATTCAGTTTTTAACCATGGGTACAACTTCGAAAGGATATTCCACTCAGTAGAAGAAGGAATTAATAGTCAGATTTATTAATTTTTCAGTGATTTCAGGTCACCTGTATAAGATGGGAACTTATTAAATACTGCAAAGGTATGTTCCAAAGTTTGAACATGCTAGTATCCTTGTTGAAGCACACAAAGGAGTGGAAGGAGGACACTACACAAGAAAAGCGACTTCGCAGAATATTTTGTGCGCAGGATTATGATGGCCAAAGTTACATAAGGATTCTAAGATGTACTGCAAGGCGTGTGATGCTTGCCAAAGGACAAGAAATCGTTCGCGAAGAGATAAAGTGCCTTTAAATCCTCAAGTTTCATTTTAGATATTTGATAAGTGGGCTATTGATTTCATAGGCCCAATACAACCACCACGAAAGAAGAAGGCATGCGGTATATTATTACTGCAACAAAATTATTTAACCAAATGGACATAAGCGTAGCCAGTGAAGGATTGCATAGTTGCCACCACTGCAAAGTTTTTTTTTGAATATGTCTTAACATTGTTTGGATGTGCTAAGGTGTTGATAAGTGACAAGGGTACACATTTCTTAAATGAAATGATCAGTGCGATGCTTGAAGAATTTTATGTGTATCATTAAAAGAGTACGCCCTATCACTCACAGGTGAATGGAACGGTGGAAGCATTTAACAAAATCTTGGATAATGCATTGACAAAGTTTTGCAACGTGCGTAGAGAAATAATTGTGATATGCACATACCAGCAGTACTATGGGCCTATAGGACGACTTGCAAGAATTTGATAGGCCAAACACCATTTAGGTTGGTCTATGGGATTGAAGCGGTGATGACTATGGAGCATATTGTGCCAAGTCTATGTATTGCAACTTTGACAGAGATGGTGGATCACAAGGCCTTGGAGGAACGGATCATGCAACTGATGGAGTTGGAAGAGGACCACTTTCTTGATGGATTTCACCAACAAGTGCAAAAGGAACGTGAGAAAGATTGACATGATAGGCATATTAAGTTGAACACTTCCAAGGTGGATGATTTAGTGTTGTTATATGACAACAATTTCACCAAGTTTCTAGGGAAATTTAAAATGCACTGGTTAGAGCCATATGTTGTAATGGAGATCATGAATTGTGGTGCAGTTCAACTCACGAAGCTAAATGGTGAACAATTCCTTGGAAGAATGAATGGAAGCAGGTTAAAGTTGTATTACAGAGGATTCTACCCCTGCGCAATGACTACATGGTAGCAGAACAGTCTTAGTGCTCTAGGCAGTTGCAAGGGAGTGCGAGACTATAAACTATGATGCCCGAAGAGGAAAAAAATATAGTAAGGTGGTTGCACGATGGAGTAAAGTGGTGTGACAGGTGAAGCTGTGATGGATGAGATGTGCCACAGGGGGAGGTACTATGAAGCCTATTCCAAAAATAGTCGTTGGAGTCACTATTCATGATTGGATGGAAAAGCTCTCATTAGGAGGAGTGGGTAGGTGACATTTATGGTGAAAATATTTGGAGATCTGCCACCAAATATGCATTTATGATCAGAAAATGGAGGGAACAGTCGGGTTTGAATTCAAAATCACCTATAAATCAGGCATGTTGGTCTGCTGAAGAAAACTTTTCATTCTGACGATTGTGTATGAGCCCTCTTGTTCCCACTATATGAGTCAACAGTTTTGGGAGGATTTAGCTTCAAACCTGATATTTGCAAACTTACTTGAGTGGAACCAGAAGATCATCCTTGAAAAAAATGATTTTACTAGTAAGTTCCAAAGTCGTTGTTTCTCAAGCGAAAGGCCCTGAATTCATGTCCATGGAAGCTAGGCCCTCAGTGCCTACGACACTAAAGTCACTTAGGCTGAAGCAATTGACTACTAAGGAGAATCAAAAGACACATGTACTAGTGAGGCAATCACTGAGGAAGAACTCGGAGGTTCAACAGAAAGAAAATAAGGACAAGGCAAAGCAACCGAAAACAATAGTGGATTTGGAGGTAGAGGAACTCTGCGATGGAGTTGAGGAGTTAGATGTTGAGGAGGGCGAGCCTATTACATGGCTCCCAGTGTATATCCCTCATGTAGATGAGTGCACAGAGACCTTGGCAAGTCCATAGCTAAGTGAGAAGGTCCCTGCACCTCGGTGCAGAGGGTGGAAGACTCTGTAAATTGAATGTTGAATCTAATAAAGACCGATTTTGGACCAAATTTGTTGCATCTGTGCCTTGTTCTTATTTTTGTTAATTTTATGCATTGTCACTTAATGATCTCTTTTTTATGAAATAAAGTATATTCTCTATGTGGATCTGTTATATCGTTCATAATCATGCATGAAAATTGTAGTAAATTGTTTCATGAAAATATTAGATAGACCTCGTAATATAACTATTCAAAATAGGTAGATCTGCATGAAGGCAGATCTAGGGTTGTTATTTACTAAAAAAAAGTTGTGAGTCTGCTTCTTTTAGGTCTGAAAAGCCTGATCATATAACTTTATGAAGGTCTGGGAGCCATTTGGATAGAGTTGCAGTAGTGGATCATAAGAAGGTATATATCTGCATGAAGGTAGATCTAAGCTACAAGGGCTTCATAATACACATCACACAGTCTCTAGATGCAGAAACCTGGTTCTAGCATCCCCTAATACTGCTTTGGGTGAGACTACAGCCTGCGCTATGCAGGTTGTTTCCAAAAGGGCCAGTAGTTAGGGTTTTGTTGGTTGGCGTGAATAACTCTGAACTTGGGTTAGGCCCCCTTAATCCAACACATCTACAAACAGGGTGGGCTAGTAGAAGCTAGCCCTTAAAATCTTGTTTGTTGTTGTCTTCCAGTTCAAGTGTCCTCCACAATCTCGCTCATGGAATTCTTGCAGAAGTTTATCTGCTTCATCTTTTAGCACACAGTTAACTAAAATTCCGCCTGCATCTTTCGAATATATATTATTATCCAAAATACAAATCTCACAGCCTTTAACTTGAGAAATTTGGCTTTAGTTTTAGTCAAACCTAGAGGAGCTTGTAAATTTGTAGTACAAAGAGAATGTCTTCATACCATGGAGAGGTAAGAAATGATTTTAATACCTGTGGAGTCACCTGCTCTTCATGTTCATCTAGTTTAGTTATGAAATTTATATCAAGTGCATGGAAATTATATTTTTCCATTATTTTTTCCAATCCCTGACTATTATTGAGCTTGGTATGCTTGATTTCAAGATCATATTCCAACATAACATTAACCCACTTGCCCCTTTTTCCATCAGGATTAGTTTGTGTCAAAATATCTTTTACAATAGCATTAGGGACATATGCAGTTATATGGGAGTGTAAAATGTAAACCTTAAAGTCCTTTACTGCTTTTACCAAGGCAAAAGCATGTTTCTCCATTATATTTTATTTCAATGAAGCCTCCCTTAAAGGCCCACTAAAGAAATTTATTGGTTTCTCTTGTCCTTCACTATTCTTCTGTAATAAAACAATTGTAATAGTGTGGTCAGATGCAAAAGAAAACAACATAAAATATTTGGTGAAATCTGGACTAATTAATATAGGCGCAGTTGTTAGAGCTAGTTTTAATTCGTTAAAATATTTTTTGGTTTTAGAATTCCATTTTATTTCAGAATACCTTTTAAGCATATTTGTGATGGATCTTAGGATTTCTGCTAAATTAGGAATAAAAACTCCTAAGGAAATTAATCCTGCCAATGAAGGACTGCATTTCTTCCTTACTCCTGGGGGGGTCAATTTTGAGGATAACTTCAACTCTACTAGGATCAATTCTAATGCCTTCCTTGGAAATAATGTGGCCTAGAATTTTTCCCTCTTCCAAATCAAATAGTGTTTTCTTGGGGTTTAGTGAGATGCAAAATTTCCTACTTTTTTCAAAGACTCTTCTTAAATGTAACAATTGTTATTCCTCAGTCTTTAAAAATACAGTGATGTCATCCAGATAAATGAAAATAAACCTGCCAATTTCATCAGCAAAGGAAAAAAGACATTGCCCTTTGGAAGATGGCTCCAACATTCATCAGACCAAAAGGCATCCTTACATACATAAAGGCACCCCATGGTGTAGTAAATGTTGTCTTTTGTTGGTCATCAAGGTGAACCAGGACCTGGTTATATCCTAAAAATCCATTTAGTAAAGAGATCCTACTCGACCCAACTACCTTTTTAAATTTATTCAATTTTAAGAAGTCTACACATAACCTAATTTCCCTTGTTTTCTTCCTTGTAATTATTAGGTTTGAAACCCACTTAGAAAATCTAAGAGGTACAATAATTTTGGCATCATATAGCTTCTTAACTTCCTTTTCTATTAGAGGCAATAGGAGTGGATTAACCCTTCTTAGCTTTTGTTTAAAAGGTTTCTGATCTTCTTTAATGGTAATAGTATGTTGAATGATGTTGGTGTCATAGGATTTTAATTCCTCATAACTTCAGGCAAAAACATCAGAAAATTCTTTCAAAAGTGCAATGTATTTATGTTTTTCATTAGGAGGAAAGGATTTGGAAAATTTTATAATCTTAGGGTTCTCCACATTCCCTATGTTGCATTCCTCTATCCCAGCCCTTTTGATGGTTCAATTTTGGGCTTTTTTGCTACATCATTGAAATCAAATAACTCTTCTAAGGGAACTAACCCTCTAGGCAAAACATTATCCTTCAATTGCAAAATTTCTAACTCTTCTTGACCTTTATCTAATTCATTCAATTCTACTTTATTCATCATCTTATCTACATTATTATCTACATCATAATCTATGTTTATATTGGCACACTCGAATTCATCCTTTGAATGCAAAAAAAATTCAATTTGTTCATCGTTACCAAAAACTTGCCAGTACCTGATATTATCCGAAACAGATGGTATGTTTTTAACTTCAACTGTGCACTGGTGACTTGGGTGATAGGGAATTTTACAAGTTCTAGTTGAAATAGCCAAACCATCAACTATGATATTTTGACATCTTGGAATTACAGATAACTCATACTCAACAAAACATTCAAGGAAATCTAGAACAACATTCCTATAAGCCCTTAACCTTGGATGTTTAGTTGAGTATTCCCACTTGATTTGTTTAATTATCAGTTCAGAATCTCCATGAACTGAAATTCTTTTGGCACCTAATTTTTTCAAAAGTTGTGATCCTAGGATTAAAGCTTCCTACATAACAATATTATTGCTACATTGAAAATTCAGTTTATATAAATGTCCTTCGACTTTTTTGGTTTGTGAATTGAAAATCCACACACCAGCTCATGATCCTTCCTTACTTATATCTCCATCAAAATCCATGTTCCATAAATCTTCTCCCTCTAGATTTTCTCCTGCAGTATTAAATTTTATTATTTTTGTATTAATGACTTCGACTTTTGAGGGTGAATTTTCATTTTCTACATAATCATGATTGTATAAGAAAAAAGAGTCCATGTCTGAATGTACTGAGTAGAGGGGATAATTATTAAGCTTATCTTAACTGCTGACCATGTACTTCATGAATGTTTCCCTATAAAGTCTTCTAGGTTGGTCAAACATAGGAATGGTTGCATAAGTTATATCCATCTACAAAGTGCCTTGTAGCTTTTCCCCCATGACCTAGACAGTAGCATCCCATACTTTGGAGGTATGTCAGCTACTGTGATGTCCATGACTAGACTCTTAGCAGGCACCTAAACTAGAGTGACACATAAATCTTTTATTAGACCAAGAGATCTAACTTTGTTTGAATCAAAAGAACACAAGTCTTTGTATGGTTTGGTAATGTCTAATCCTAATTTCTCCATGATTGCTCTGGGCATCAAATTTTGATATGCTCCAGAGTCAAGCATTGAATTGTGTAAGATTTTATCATGGATGTTTGGGCTTATGTAGAAAGGGGGAACATTTCCATCTTGAGGCTTACCCTCAACTTCAGGTCCAAATAAGAGTTCAGGACAGTCATCAGTCAAATTGATTATGTTTGACACTTCTCCTATTTTTAAGGCTTTCATGATTTGAGTATTGTATACATTTTTGTTCATCAATTATATTAAAGGGATTGGGATCTTTACCTTAGCCAATTCAGTTTCCAAATTAAAAGATGTCTGAGATTTATCACTTTCCTTGAAATTTAGATCAAGTTTTTTAGGAATTTCTTTTTGAGAATTAGGTTTTTGTTAACTAGAGGAAGGGACATTATTTTGAGTTTTATTGGAAGAAGTTCCAATAGCTTTTTTTCTTCTTAAGTTGTATTGTTTATGCACCTCCATAATGTAATTTTGATATCCTCGTTTATAATCTTCTGATTCCAATGGGATCTCTTCTAGTTTAGAGAGAAAAAATTGGTCTTACTCCTCTTTGGTCAGGAATATGTGATCCATCTCACTTTCTTCGAATAGATTTAATTGATTTTCTTCTAGTTATTCATCATTGTAATTTTCCTGAAATGGAGGTCTCACTGGTTGCTGATCACTAGGGCTTTTCTGTTCCCTTTTTTAATCGAGTTCTCTAGGGGGAATTCTATCTACCACTATCATCCTTTCCATCATTTTTCCATATTTTTAACTAGATTATCTAGTTTCGAATCTGAAGAAGAGGAGGTAGCTTCCTCCTTGATAGTGACCCTTCTTCTTGTTTTCAATTTAGCTCTTTTGGCTAATAAATTAGCCTCTACCTTAACAACATTACTTTACATCTCTTCAAGAGTGGTTGGGTATCTTTCTCTTAACTGATAAGCCATGTCCACATCAAATCCTTCTGGAAAATGAATAAGGGATAACCCTGGTGGGGGTTTTATAGCAGCTGGAATGGCATTATAGACATAGTTAAACCTAGCACAATAATATTCAATAGTCTCATTTGGATCACTCTTTAATTTTTTGTATTCATTTAGAATTTGAAGGGGATCCTTTTTAGTTTCCCATATAGTATGAAAGCTTCGGTGAAACTGAGGTAAATCAACTATGCTCCCATCTGGTAATTCCCTATACCACTTCTTAACATCTCCCATTAAACTTTGAGGAAACAACCTAATTTTAACATCATCATCATCGACTTATTCCAAGTAAGAGAATTCATTCATTCTATCAATATGTTTTTGTTCTATCATAGGACTTGTGCCATCAAATTGTGGAAATATTTGAGCATAGTTTTGTGGCATAGCATTTAAAGGTACTTGCAATGCCAAAGGAGCATATATACCTGCATGGCTGGTATGTGAGGTACAAAATAAGCTACAATAGGTATGGGTATGGAAGATATGAAAGGAAGTGTAATAGCAGTTGGTTGCGTAGATGCAGGTATGGTAGTGGAAATTGTTGAAGAGATGGAGGTAGCAGAAATTGGATGTAAAGATTGGGTGATGGGGGAGGAAAGAGAGAATGATAGGGATGATATTTCAACTGATTTATAGATGTAGGATTCATGGGCTTGGTCTAGGTCTGTCACTAGATCTTCTAACTTTTCAAACTACTGGAGAGCTTGTTTTTCAAAACCCTAGTCTTCATATTGATGTTTAGATATGTATGGTCTTAACACCGACTCATCAATGACAGTTCCAGCTGCCAAGCTTTCAGATTTTGATCTAAACAAACTAAGTTCAAAGGGTGGATAAAATTGGATATTTTCTATGGTAACAAAGCTCTCTGGAAGAGAATTGGCTCTTGATAGAGGATTGTTACTCCCTTGAATTTTGGTCAACTATTTCTTCCTTATCAATGTCTTAGGATTATCTAGGATATTGGGAGGATTCAGATCTAGATGTGCTCTGGTATGAATTATTTTAGGAGCCAAATCTATTACACAATATGTACAGTTGTCAAACTTTATACAATCTTATGAATAATAGACAGTCTTAACTCATATTTGATCCACGATGTTTTCACTTATAGATGTATAGAAAAGAATTGCATTATAGACTTGTATCTTAACACATAAATGTGCACATATGAAAAGAAGAAGAAAACACATAAAAGGCACAAAAAAGGCTTGATAACAGAGTTCATCCAATTTGGACTATGTCTTCGGGCCCAGCTTAACAATGGGGAGGCCTTTTCTTATTAAATGGCATGAATAAACAAAATTACATTCATCAATCTGTCCACAAAGAGGCTTATACCTCCAATCTGTCTTATGGCTATGAAATGAATGCCTGAGATGGAGTGGTATGCAGCGCCAAAGCTTCCCGCAGCTGTAGAAGGGACTGGAATCATGTAACTGTTCAAAACAGATCAATAGACACTCTCGGACTCTGCGAAACAACGTGCTACAGCCATAAAATGCCTCCTCTCGTGCTCTTCCATTGATCCATTTTTATAATGGTTTCTCGGACAAAATCCAATTTAAAGCGGTGCTTGCCTGGTTAATAAGAAAGGTTGGTAGAGTGGAAGTATTGACGGGAGAAACCATTCTTGAAATTGGCCTCTTATCATTTAAAATAATAAAACTTCCACAATCCCGAAAACACTAAGAAATTCGCTCCAAAACCGTTTATCGGACTTCAAAAAAACATCAAATCGGGCTCATTTCCATATCAGGTCCATGTTGAGGTCGCAAATCGGCGTATCGAGGTGTTCTTGCCCTGGTTATCGGGAAAGACCGACCATCGATCGCCGATATCAGTGTCGATCGATTGTGTCAACATCCCACACATATATTTCCTCGGCTGTCTGTTGGAGGTTCCGCGGATCCGATTAATCGCCGATCGCATTGTCCATTCACTGATATCCACTTATATAGATATATATGACCACTGATTGTGTTGGCCTCCGATCTGATCGAATATTGGCGATCGAGGGTTCCCTAGCCAAACCTTAAGTTCTCCCTCATGCGACCTCCGATTGCGATTTGGCCTTAAGGCTTAAGACTCCTTTTTCAAAGGAAATTTCTCATTTTCTTAAGGATTGAGGAACCCTTCTTTCTGCAATAACTTCATCATCCGGACTTGGATTGAAGTACCATTTGTGCCATTGGAATCAGAAAATGACATCTACATTCTGGTCCTAATTTGAATTTATTCTACCCACTTGGATTTCTGAGTTTTTCCGTGCCATTATATCTGAAGATCCACCTAGATCAATCCTCCCATTGAGGAGCTTTTAGACTGCCAAAAGCTTTTCATTAGTCAATTGGAAAGTGAGGGTACTATGCCCTCACTTTCTCTTTCTCTAGCCATGTGGTCTTGCTAGGATGCATTCCCTTGAATCCAACTCGAAGGTATTCTAAATCTCCTCACCATGAAGTCTTGGCTCTTCTATCAATGATGATGTCTTCGAGCAACTCATCGAGATATTCAGGTGCAAAATCATTGACGGTAGGAACTGTGCCTACCTCATTAGTGTCCATGATCAATGGTGGTTCATACAGCTTCAGGTTCTCCAAATTCACTATTGAGTACATCTACATATATACTGGCAAGTCAAGATGAAAGGCATTGTTCCCAATCTTCTCCAATATGGTGAATGGTCCATACCGGATTGGCCGCAACTTCTTTCCTTCTCCCTTCATCCTATCTTTGCTCATGTGGAACCACACCTTGTGACCCACTTGGAATTGATGGTCAACTCGGTGTTTATCATGTCAAGCCTTATAATAGGCTTGAATCTTTTCCAACTGCTCTTGCTCTGCTTGGTGAGTCATTTGGATTCACTGAATGAACTACTGAGCTTTGTCTTTATCATTACGTCCACTGGAGCCATCCTCCCTTCCAAAGACCATGTCTAAAGGGTCCTTTGGTAGGTAACCAAAGTATGCCTCGAATGGTGAACATTGTGTCAATGAATGCACTGCTCAGTTATAGGAATGTTGTATATAGGGGAGATGTTCATCCAACAACTTGGGATGTTTCCCACAATAGCCCTGTAATAAGTGTACCATGGTATGGTTAACAACCTCTATCTGTCTGTCGGTCTGCGGGTGAAATTCCATGCTTCTTTTTAGTTTGGTGTTCATCATCCACCACATGCTAGTCTAGAACTCCCCAAGGAAGCGAGAGTCTCGATCCAACACAATTGATGTGGGTAATCCAAAGTGGATCCAAACATACTGAAAGAAAAGAGAAGCAATCTGCTCTGTAGTAATTTGCTTTTTATAGGGCATAAGAATACACATTTTTCTAAAATAGTCAATGATGACATATAAATAGTCATGACCCTTCCTAGACAAAGGTAGACCTCCTACAAAGTCCATTGACACACTTTCCCATGGACGACTTGGAATAGGGAGTGGTGTGTAAAGCCCAAGTTTTCTATTATAGGGCTTTGAAATAGAACACATCACACAACCCTTTACATAGCGAGTCATAATGTTTTTCATATGAGGCCAAAAGCAAAATCTTTGTACATGAATTAAATTCTTCTCGACACCAAAGTGTCCAGACACAAGAGAGGTGTGGGCCTCTCGAATTACATGCACTCTTTCTCCTGTGGGAATACATAATTTACGAAAGTGATATAACAATTTCCCCTGCAAGTGATAGTTGTCCACCTGTGAACCATGGGTTAGGTTTTCATAAACCTCCTTAAATTCATCATCATTAGCATATTGTTTAGCATAACTTTCAAAAGACAATGAAGCATTATGAAAAATAACATAAGCAGTAATATGAGGGCGAGATAGCATATCGGCCACTTTATTGCTAGTGCCCTTCTTATACTTTATTACCAGATGAAACTATTGAAGAAATACCATCCACTTGAAATGACGAGTTTGCTGCAACTTGGTTTTTGATTGAAGGTACTACAAGGGTTGATGATCTGTATGGATGATGGTCTTCTTGCCGATCAGGTAGTGTTTCCACTTTTTCACATTCTGCACCAAGGCATAAAGCTCCTTGTCATAGGTGGGATAGTTTATCACAGCTTGAGAAAACTTCTTAGAATGGTAACAAATTGGCTTCTTTTGCTGCATCAGTACAACTCCCATGACATAACTACTGGCATTGGTTTCGATCTCAAATGGCTATTGGAGATCAGGTAAGGCTAAGACTGGTGTGGTGCTAACTTTTTCCTTCAATGTTTTGAAGGACTTGTGTTGTCTTCCTCCCCTTTGGAAGACCTATTTCACACTTGTCAATGTGTGAAAAGGTGTTGCAATAACAGAGAAATTAGCAATAAATCTCCTCCAATACTGGAGTGCACCTAGAAAGCTACAAACCTCAGTTACACTAGTAGGCTTAGGCCAATTTACAATTGCTTCAACTTTAGTGGGATCAATTTTTAACTGACCATGATCAACAATATGACCTAGGTAACCCAAAGAGGTTTTCCTGAACTCACACTTTGACAATTTTACAAAGAGTTTTTCTTTCTTTAGAACATCAAGCACTTTCTTTACATGACTCACATGTTCAAACCAACTTTTGTTGAAAACTAGTATATCATCTAAATATACAAAAACAAACTCATCAATGAAAGGCTGAAATATATTATTCATAACCTACATAAAATGGTTGGAGCATTATAAAGCCCGAATGGCATTACCATCCATTTGAACAACCCCTGCTTGGTTTGAAAGTGGTTTTCCACACGTCCTGCTCCGCAATTCGGACCTGGTGATAGCCATTGCACAGATCCAATTTTGCGAAATATATAGCACTTTTTAATTGATCCAATAAATCATCTATGTGTGGGAGGGGATAGCGATTTTTCACCGATATTTTATTAAGTGTGTGGTAGTCCACACACATCATCCAACTGCCATCCTTCTTGGGCACTAGAACAATCAACGACCAACATGGAGAGGAGCTTGGCTTGATCATGCCTTGGTCCAGCAATTCCTGTACTTGATGCTTGATCTCCTCCATTTCGACTGCTGACATTCTATACATGCTGATATTCGATAGAGGGGCATCATGCAATAGGTGGATCTCATGTTGGATCTCCCTCTTTGGAGGTAGTTCCCGCGGCTTCTGAAACAATGCATCATATTCAGCAATTAAATCCATCAATTATTGTTTATGCTTCCCATCATAGCCTTGGAACGCGTCTACAAATTTGGCCTCCTTTTCCCTGACAACCAAAAGCATGCATGTTTTGCTAGAGTTCACTAGTCATTTCATCTGCCCAGCACTTACGAGGCTGGCATTAATTTTGTTTTGATGAGCTTGCACTATTTAATCTATCCCATCCTTAGTGATGTGGTACTTATTCTCATGGTGGAAAAAGAGAAATTTTTTGTCATACAGGTAGGGGCTCCCCAATACCATGCGATAGATGTCCAGTGGTATAACATCCATCTCTACTTCATCTACAAGCTTAGAAGCAATCAAAAATTTTACCTTGCACTGTTGGGTTACATTAAATTTAGCTTTATCATGTATCCATCCCAACGGGTAAGGATTTGGGTGTGTTTTTGTTTCTAATCCAAGCTTCTTTACCATGGATTCTGCAATTAAATTTGCTTGGGACCCTGTATCAGACAGAGTTTCTACTTCGGTATGATTTACTACAACTCTGATATGAAATAATTCAATTCTTTTTCTATCATTTGAAAGGGACTCATCTACAGAACTGGTGCTTCCATGTGATTTAGAATCAACAGGAGGTGTAAGGGTACCTTTTGTTCTTGTTGTTGTTACCGGAACTTCATGTCCCGAATCTGATCCAAGGTCTTGTTGTTGTTGAAAAATTTGCAACAAGAAATGTTAAACTTAGAATGTGCTAAAAATAAATCTGCTAAAAATATCATGTCTAAAAATAGCAGTTTGGCCACTGAGGTTATTGGCCACATTGGGTGAGAGGTGAAACTGCTAAAAATAGAAAGTTATAAAAATAGCATTTATGGGTCCCTTCCTATTTATAGCAGTCCCTAGTCTATCTATAGGAAGTAAAATTAATTATGGTCTTAACAACAGTTGGAAATATTA
>APFE030750031.1:61292-85973 GCA_000404065.3 Pinus taeda
CCAGTTAGATTATTTTAACAAGTTCTTAAAATAATAAAATATACTTTGTTAATGCTTGCATGCATGTGACAACTATTATTTTAGATAACTGAGGATTCACTCATGGATAATTGTTGCATGTTAGTTTTGTCAGAGACCCAGTTGAGATCAGAAGTGGGACGGTGTACTATCAGATGCTTGACTATTTCTAGTAAGTAGTTTTTGCATGGTTGAGGAACTAGTGTCCTCAAGGATTACGTAGTTGGACCATTGGTTATTTTGGTATATTTGGAATTAATAGCATATGCTTTTGTTATTATTTCCTAAGAAAACTACGTAAGTTCCATAGGTAAAGCCTATATAAACAGGGCTTGGTTGGTTCATGAGACATATCTTCATATCTTCATAGTTCATTGAGAACTGAATAGCTTGAGAGCTAGTTCTTTTTGTATTGTGAAGAGGATTTCCACTTGATTGATAATACATGGTTGGGGTTTTATGTGGTGCTTTCCCTTGGATATATCTTGTGTTATGAGTGATTATTTATCTTGATCAGTTATGCATGTTTCTACTTGATGTTGCTCATGAATTCGATTATGTTTCCGCTTAATGTTTTGTAGAAGTAGAACAAGTATTATGCTTTAGGACATTGCATATATTGGTTTGTTCTACAAGTGAAATTTCTACAGCTATGTTGCTGCCACTATTTTTTGCTTTTCTTTTCCTCCATACTTCTTTGGGAATTTTTCTAGGTGTTTCTTCCAATAGTGATCATCATCATGGCCTTCTTTCTTGCAATGATTGCAATAAGGCCGCTCTCCCTCTTTGGCTGTTTCTGTTTTCTTCTCCTTCCCTTTCCATTTTGCTTTGGATTTGCCATTGGGAGGTTTGAATAGTGGTTTTATAGACTGGTCCTCTCTTCATTCTTGCCCTTGTTCTCAATATGAATTACTTTCACACTAGCTGCATCAATAGTGGTTGGTTCAAACAACAATAATGAATGTCGAATCTAACTATGCAGTGAGCCAATTTACTTAGTTACAACTTCAGGTGTATCAAGTGCAATACCCAAATTCAGTGCTTATTTCCTAAATTCTTCTGTAAAACTCTGAACATCTTGTCCTTTGCCTTGCCTTAAATATTTCCAATTCATCAAAGCTTTCTGTTTGTATCCTAAGGGATAAAACTATTCCTTTAAATCAAAAGTAAAATCAGACCATGAGGAAAGAGCTTACCCACATTTTTTTCTGCTCTGAAATGTACTCTCCCACCAAACGAGAGCTTTGCTACCCAGCCGTAGAGAGGCCTACTGGATTTTTGCCTCATCCTCTACAATTTTCTGAATCATGCAATAAACCTCAATCTTCCTGATCCAATTGTTAAGCTTTTCTACGTTACTTTCGCCATTAAACACAGGAAGATCAAATTTAACATCTAATTTAAAAAAAAGGTTTCTTAGATGCATCCTTTGGATTTCTGTAATTATGGTGATGTGGGGAAGAAGAACCTTCACCACCAGAAGGAGAAGGAGGGGGTTCCTCTCCACCATTCCCATGAGTTGAACCTTGTCCTTCTAGGTTCCTCTCTTCTGATTTTTCCAGTCTTATAACCAACTGAATGATATTATCTGCCATTGAATAGAAAGTCTTTATGAAATTCGCTCCTCTTAAATATGAGCTTCATCTTCAGCCATGTTTCTTCTATGAGGTGCATGCCCTGCCTCTGGATTGAAAGGTTCTAAATTCCCATCACCTCTTTGAAGCCTACTTCTTGTTAGCATACAAACATGCAACTCACATCTAAAAATCCCTGCTCTGATACCACTTGATCCAGGATGTTTTCGCTTATAGATGTATAGAAAAGAATTGCATTATAGAATTGCAGCTTAACACATAAATGTGCACATATGAAAAGAAGAAGAAAACACATAAAAGGCACAAAAAGAACACCAAGGCTTGATAACAGAGTTCATCCAATTTGGATTACATCTCTGGGCCCAGCTCAACAATGGGGAGGCCTTTTCTTATTAAATGGCATGAATAAACATAATTACATTCATCAATATGTCCACAAAGAGGCTTATACCTCCAATCTGCCTGATGGCTATGAAATGAATGCCTGAGATGGAGTGGTATGCAGTGCCAAAGCTTCCTATAGTTGTAGAAGGGATTGGAATCATGTAACTGTTCAAAACAGATCAATAGATGCTCTCGGCCTCTGCAAAACAGTGTGTTGCAACCATAAAAATGCCTCCTCCCGTGCTCTTCCATTGATCCCTTTTTATAATGGTTTCTCAAATAAAATCCCATTTAAAGCAGTGCTTGCCTGGTTAATAAGAGAGGTTGGTAGAGTGGAAGTATCGATAGGCACAACCATTACTTAAAATGGTCTCTTATCGTTTAAAACAATAAAACTTCCACAATCCCGAAAACACTAAGAAATCTGCTCCAAAACCATTTATCAGACTTCAAAAAAACATCAAATCGGGCTCATTTCCATATTGGGTCTGCACTTAGGTCGTGAATCAGCGTATTGAGGTGTTAATGCCTTGGTTATCAAGAAAGACCGATCACCATTATCGGTGTCAGCCGATCGCGTCGGCATCCTGCACATATATCACCTCAGGTGTTTGTTGGAGGTTCCGTCGATCCGATTAATCGCCGATTGCACTGCCCATTCGTTGATATCCACTTATATAGATATATATGACTGCCAATTGCGTTGGCCTCCGATCTACCAATCTGATCTGGTCGGAGATCGGCGATCGGGGGTTCCTCAGCCCAAACCTTAAGTTCGCCCTCATGCGACTTTTGATCGTGATTTGGCCTTAAGGCTTAAGACTCCTTTTTCAAAGGAAATTTCTCATTTTCTTAAGGATTGAGAAACCCTTCTTTTTGAAATAATTTCATCATTCAAACTCTTATTGAAGTACCGTTTGTGCCATTGGAATAAAAAAGACGAGATCTACATTCTGGTCCTTAGTTGACTTCATTCTACCCACTTGGATTTCTAAGTTTTTCCATGCCATATCTGAAGATCTACCTGGATCAATATTTTAGAAATAGAAATTTTAATCACTTAGATGAATTATAATTTTTGGGAAACTTAAATATGAATCAAATTTGTTCTCCTTGGTATGGTCACCAAAATGTTAGCACTTTGTATTTCCTAAGGCTATGAAACAAATACAAAGGTAACCACAAAACCACTTTGGAAGTTGGGATCTAGCTTTTTCCAACTTCAAAGAGGGATCTCTCTTTCAAATTTAGATTTGTTTATATTGATATATTAGGCTAGTTGTGGAATTTCAAGTGTTTTTTTAGATTTGGTTTGGTTTTTTGGTTGGGAATGTAATAGTACACCATTGGTTAATGGAGTCAATATACTTCAAATGGATTTATTTCAGCATTTATAGACAGGTCTAATAGGGGAAGGTAGGCATATTTATTGGATCTTATATGTTTAATAAGATGGAAAGAGGAGAAATGATTAAGTATCCATTAAGAAGAGAGCAATTAAGAATTATATTGCTTAACTTCAGTAGAAAACATTTATATTATTTTAAGCTAGAACATGGTGCTATTAAAACAAATCCTAAACTTAATTTTCTTTAAACCAATAGAGAAAAGAAACACACTTGAAAAACAAAGAAAACACGATAACAAAGAGAAGATCACTTCACCAAAAAATCTCACACAGGAATCCTGAAAACGCTTCTATATAACTGAAATGTGTCCACTGGAACTCGGTGGAACAACTTTACATCAATGGTCCTTTCTTTTACATAAACATCAACCTATATTACTTGGAAAACAATTATAAAATATATTGATGTCAAAAGATCAAGACAAAATCTTAAAATATCTAAAACAGATTAAATAAATAGTATAGAAATTTAGAAATTCATAACTGCTAGAGTTGTTAGCACTATTGTCGAGGAAGGCTATTGATGACTAGTCCCTAAAAGGTGATGCCTTCTTGTTGCATATGAATGGCCCCACCTATGTTTTGATCTTGAATTTAGCCTCTTCTTGTCTAAGAAAAAATGTAAATCATCCATATTAATGATTTTCCTGATATACTCCAATGAGAAAATTCTCATAGGAACATATTTTGGTAATCTGTATGGTGGCAACTCACAACCATAAATCTTGATTTTGGTGTAGTTCTAGTACAAGTCTTCTGTTTTGGATTGATCACTGAGGTGTAAAGTCATTTGAATCTCATAACCTATCATAGGTTCCACATTGTTGTTTAGAAGACACACCATTGTATAGATAAATTGATCAATGAAGTCACTAAAGGTGAAATCACTTGAATTCTTCCTCACTAAAGAGGTCCATTGTATAATAGACTATGCATTACCTTGATCATCCAATTTCTACAATTTCATTCGAAAACTATTTGCCTGATGAAACAAAAACATGTATACTAACAATAATGAATGTTTAAACATTCCTTTTGTTGTGATCTTAAGGAATTGGTCATGGATGCTATCTACAAGGAATTGACTAAAATTAAATATTACAGAAGGTTTTTATTATGTGAAAAGATGGATAGAAAACCTAAAATAGGCTCATCTACCCATTGATCTGAGTGGTATCCTAGTAGACAAGATACTAATGACATAATTTTTTTTAGTTTTTTCAGGAAACATAGAGGCTAGGTATGGGGGATTCTTCTTTGGGAGTTGAACAACTTCTGGTAGAAAGATCTCAAATATTCTAGATCTATGAGGGAAGGTTAACATTTGGTAGATTTCCATTTGCAACATTTACTTAATGGATTATGGGTTTATGGTTAGTAGAATGTCACCATTCTAGCCCACAATGGCTCTTTGGATAGGAATATATCTGGATTGACACCACATGACAAAGTCTGGAAAAGGATGAGTCTGGGGAAACATGAATTGTGGCAAGTGGGATTCCCAATGGTTGATTTCATCACTCTGGTCCAGAAAGGCCTGTTTGAGCCAATTGTGTAATTCGAACAAGTCGAACTCACAATCGGTCTCTGTAATTTTGTAATATTGATCTCCCAACAATATATGGTCCAAGTCAATTACAAGAGGGATCATTGGATTCTCGCTGGTTTTTTTACTTTCCCTTAGGTGTCATTTCTTAGAATATCAAGAACTGAGTAGAGGTGAGGAATTTGGTCTTTTAATCATGAAAATTCGAAGGTTTGATGTAAAAAGCTGATTTTTGTGACATATACGTGGCCGAAAAAGGTTGATTGGGATTTCCAGGGGTGAGTGAGCAATTGAGAAGATGAGGTGGTAGTTTGAAAACCTATATCTGTTGTTGGGATGGGGTCCCCTGGGTGAGTTTTGGGGTTAAAAACCCAAGTTTTGATTTAAATGTTGGTAAAAAGATGCAAAGTCTCCACAATTCATGGATGTGGAGCACGTAGATAGTTAGAAGTCAAAAGTGGTTTTAGCCCCTTGGTTATGAAAAGTCAAGCCAATTTATTGTATGTAAAAAGCTATAAATAGGTGTGTCTTAGAGAGTTGAAGGGAGATAGATAGATAGAGGTGGATGCTTATGTCTATGTCTGAAAAAAAGGGCAAGTAGCAGTGTGTAGATAAAAGGGAATGATTCAGGTGGATATTGGTGGTCACCCCCTATTCCACTTGGAACCCCACCATTGTTTCTTTCAGTTTTTTAGTTTCCTTATTTGTAGCACAATTTACTATTTTTAGCAATTTTTTGGGTCCTAAATTTCCAAAGCCATTTTGAGGCCCTAAAAGACTTTTTTTTGGGGAAACAAGGAGAAACATGGGTCTTAGTCCGATGTTTCTCTCTCAAAAGTTTTATTGCTCGAATAAATCTTTCTAACAAGGTATTTTGCATGTCAAATGGAGATCATATGCCGAAGTTACAACCCTGGGAAGTTGATGTACCAATTTACCCAAACGGGGCCCATAGTTTGGCACTTTGTTTCCTAGGATTAGGTTTTTGGATGGTTGTCCATTGTTTCTCAACAATAAATAGGCCTTCGAGCCTCATTGTAACATAGTTCGGAGTCATGTAGCCGCCACATCTCTTCTTAGAGATAAGCTACCATTGCCCGAGCTAGTCTTATTTCCATTCTGTTTGTAAGCATATTTTAGCATTTGATATTAATGAAATCAATTGTTATTTCTATTGCATCTTTGTATTTATCGTTATATCTATAATTTTTTGCATTCCTGTTTAAATCCAGATCAGAAAAGGCTCCACAGCTGAGTGTGTGGAGGCCTAGGGTAGAGTCTACAGTTGAGTGTGTGGACCCCTGCAGCTGAGTGCGCAAGACAGTTATGAGTCTATAACATCCTATTCAATATCAATAAAGAAGACTATTGGAGAAATTCATGTGTTTATTTATTTACTTATGTTATTTATGGTTGCAATATATGATGTGCTGGAATAATGTCTTTATGAAATATTAATGTATTGATGCACAAATCTATTGGATAAGTCCTGCTAACTGTACGCAATGCATGTTAAGTTTGTGCGAAGACATTCTGTTGTGTTTATTGAGTACTTAAGTAGTATGTGCAAACTTAGATCTAGGGTTGCTTTATGATGTGCGTAAGTGGATATTTCATCTGTTAAGGGTCCACAAAACCCTATCAAAGACCTTCGCAAAGGTCTAAGGGCTGTTTAAGTGAAGTTGCAATACCAAGCCTTAGGGTCTTGTAGATATGTGTGAAGGAAGATCTAGGGAAAAAAATGACGTCATACTAATCTCTAGATGCAGAAACTTGGTTCTAGCATCCCCCCATACTGCTTTGGGTGAGACTTTAGCCTACGCTACACGGGTTGATTCTAAAATGGCCAATAGTGTAGGGTTTTGTTTTGCACAATTAAATCTGAACCTGGGTTAGGACCCACTAAGCCAACAAATGGTTCCATTGCCGGGACCAAGATCTACATAATGAGATGTGAGATGTTGCATCACTAGAATCCGACCAAGAAATAAATTGAGAAGTGGTTGGATAGGAATATTCACGAATTTGTGGCTCAAGAGAACAGGAATCCACACCTGTCAAAGGAGCAGCGATTGGACAGATATTTGTACACAAAAATACATGAAATTTTATTTTTCACCTTCCTAGTCAAACTATACGGGTGGATAGATAATTTGGCAGATAGCCAAGGAAGGTGGAGGCTTGATGGTCCAATAGTGTGGACTCTAGAGCTAGTGCAAATATTGGAAGCTTCTAAAGACAAGATCATGCATGTTGTTGATCACTGGTTCAATCGAATTATACGAGGATTTGTTACAGAGTTCGCGGTTGACACCTCAGTTAGTGACAACGAAGCAGAGAAACACTTCTTTAAGGGACCATGAGGTAAGTATCTGAGATCTTTGAATACTTGGATTAAGATGCTCTTGTGTGAGAAACAGGTTATGTCATTTCCTTGATGTTTAGATCTACGCGAAGTGGACAGATCTTCAGAAATCGAGAGAAATCAGGCCCTGAATATAGCCCATTGATTGGACCTCCTTCGAGTGACAACGAAGGAATTGCACAAGCCTCACCGCAAAATCCAGTCCAACTGATAAGACAGGGTTTTCTGTGGATACATCATCCATCCACTCCACCTCCACCCTTGCCTCCACAGCATACACGTTTGCCAACACCTCTGCCTCCACCATCATTGTTCAACATGTCGAACTCAATAAAGCTGCTGATTTTCAAGGGTATGGGGAGCAAAGATATAGATCAGTTATGGTTTGTTGCAAATGTTGTATGGACTATGTAGCAGATAACTGATGACAACATAAAGAAGGTGCACTTAGTTACTGCTATGCAGGATCACGTGCTAACATGGTATATTAAGTATTGTGTTGATCATCCTTTGGCAACGCTGGAAGATACTAAGGATGCTTTAAACAAGGAGTTTAGTAAGCCTAAGTATGACTCGTAGTCAGTCGTTGGATTTAAGGAAATCATGATGAGGGCTGGTGAGATGCCTTGGGAGTTAGATCAAAGGCTGAAATGTGTGATCTGCGAAGCTAATATGCAACTCACAGACGGTGAGCACCGCAAGTGGTTTATAACCTTACTTCTATGTCACTTGAAGATTTCTTTGTCACAACAAAAGATAGGAACTCAGGCGAAATCCTTGGAAATCACGATGAGGTTGCATGAGACACCTATTCAGGATGTGAATTTGGGAGTCCAACAGATTAACTCACAGTTGCAAAACCTCTGCATGGAATTGTAGAGCTTGAAAAAATAGAAAGAGGCTAGGCCAGAGGTGCATGAGGAAGTCTGGTGCCTCAAATGTAAGAAACGGGGGCATGATAAAGACCATTGCCCTATCTTTGCAAATTATATTACAAGAGGGGGACCGATTCCCCTAAGGAAGGAAACTGAAGCAAGACCAAGTGCAGGGCCTGTTCTATGGTGCATTATTTGTCAGGTGGCTGGAAAACACGTAACAGATAATTTTCATTTGCTGAAAAATTTCGTTCAGACACCACAACAATTGTTCTACGATTTCTGCAAATCGGTGGGCCACGATGAGCATCAATGTCGTAGCTATGAGTTGATGATAGAAAGAACACCTACTTATCGAATGTAGGAAAAACTCGGCCTCTAGACTAGGGTGCTGGGGGAGCACGTGGAGGATATCAAGGGAGAGGACGAGGCCAAAGAGGAGGAGGACCTGGTAGAGGTCGCAGTCAGGTTACTTGCTATAACTGTGGGACACCAGAGCACTACATGCAGTAGTGTCAGAATCAGACATGCATGTCCTGCCAATACTGTAGCTAGTTTGACCACACTATAGAAGAATGCCCTGTGTCGATCACTATGGTGCAGGAGAAAAAGGTGCAGTCTAACCAACCTACACAAAACTTACAAATGATGAGAGTTGAGCCCCACAAGGAAGATCCAAATGTGAATATCGTGTTGAGAAACGAAGTAACAACTAGGGATGATAAGGGAAAATAGCTTGAAGAAGACTGATGGGTTCGCAAGGCCCCAAAGGAGGAAGTGGTTTTTGATATGGCACGTGTGAAGGAAATATTTATGGCGGCCAAGAAAATCTTCGCTGAGGCATCTACCTCAGGAAGTCCGAACAAAGTACCAGAAACCAATGCGCCTGCAGAGTTTGATCCCTTTGTACTCACCACGTTCTTGGAAACTTGCATGAAATATCTGTGTGATAGCAAGGTTGTGAAAGGTCTACAAGAGTTGATAAACAAGTGTGTTGGTAAAGAAAATGCTCTTGATGGACACGACATAGTACGAAAAAACAACAAACGTAAGGCAAGAATAGGGTGTGAGATGAGACTCACTGCATAGATAGGAAATTATGAGATGGACCAGATTATTATGGATCTCGAGTCTGATGCAAACATTTTACCTAAACAAACCAATAGAATATCATCCTTATGGGACGATTAGATGGAGTCACCATAGATATAGAAGGTGCGAGCACGTTGTCTGATTTTGAAGTAATAGAAATTGTGGACGACAGTAATCCATACCCCACTCTCCTTGGAATTGACTAGGCCATTGATATGAATGGAGTTATCAAATTAAAGAAAAGAACAATGTCATTTGAGAGGAAATCAGTTTGGGTTGTAGTACCATTAGGCTCTACAAAAGGATTGTGCTATACTAAATCAGTCCATGACTATGAAGAAAGTGATGACGACTTGGATCAGATTTACAAAATAACTATGCAAGATCAAGACTAGATTAATGCAATAGCTGATGGATGGATTGCATGGGACTGAGAAATTTCTTGTAACTCGGATTCATATGAAGAACTGGAGCATTGGCAAAATAGGCTACACAAAGTATCTATGCTACATTGCAACATGATGACTAAATCGTTGCGCTGTGTGTCATCAGAGGTAAGAAATTTACTCTATTATGATGGTTTAACTGAAGTAGATAAGTTTTTGGATGCCTTTGAACAAGAATTCCTTGAGGATCATCGCTTCTAAGCCCTGGATTTGGCATTGTGCGCTACACCCACACAATGGTGGGGTACGCACAAAGATAGTTTTGATGAATGGCGAGATTACATAAGGATGATGAGGTTGCGATTTAATCGTCCTAAAATTCGACTAACTAAGAAGTACAATGGGAGAAATGATCTGCATGATCATTTGGCAAAGTGGACTAAATTTTATGGAACAGAGCCACAGTCAGAGTGGGTGCACTTATTCTTCCATACTTTGCATACAATCTCTATGAATTGGTACTTGGAAATGGAGCTCCACCATGGCACTGCGGAGTGGGATATATTAAGGGAAGGATTATTAATGACCTTCAGTTTTGAAGTTGGGTTCGAAAGCATTGATGAAGCTCTACAAGCGGTTAAGATAGCGATCTTCAGAATCCCACAGGATCCTTTGGAATTGTTTCAGCTAGATTGGAGCACCTAGCTACGCCATGCACTGGAATGTTATAATGTGACCATTGAGGGGGAGGATGAGGATCCAAGAAATATCAATATTCCAAAGGTAGAAGGCCATTGTGAAGTTGAAGGTCTGCAAGTAGAGAACTTGGACATCACTGCGCCATTGAAAACCAAGAAAATAAATATTGGGAACTATTTGGATGATGCCACAATGGATAAAGTTGTTGAGTTACTCTGTGAGTATCAAGATCTTTTTCCTACCAATTTTTTGGACCTAAAAGACATCATAGGTGACTTGGGTGTGATAAAAATCACTCTGAAACTGGACATGAAGCCTATTAAGCAGAGATCGTATTGCCTTAATCACAAATACAAGGAAAATGTCCGCTTGGAGTTGGATAAGATGCTTGAGGCAGGCACTATCGAACCTATGGAGGAATCTGATTGGGTGAGCCCAATGGTGGTTGAAGAGAAGAAACAGAAAGGAGAAATAATGATTTTCGTAGATCTGCAGAAACTTAATGATGCCTGCATCCATGATCATTTTCTGACACCATTTACTGATGAGGTAATGGATAACATTAGAGCGCAGGAGACCTACTCATTCATTGATGGATATTTTGGGTACCATTAGATTAAGATCGTGCGAGAGAATAGGATAAAAATGACCTTCACAGATAAATGGGGTTGTTTTCAGTATATTGACTTACTGTTTGGACTCAAGAATGCGCCCATGATATTCTCTCGCGTAGTTATAACAACATTTAAGGAGTTTGTCCATAAGTTCTTGGAAGTGTATTTTGATGACTCGATGGTGTTTGGCTTAGTGAAGCTCGATGTAGCAAATCTACATCTGATGCTGGATATGTGCCACAGATACCAAATCGCACTAAACCTAAAGAAGTGTCTATTCTTTGTCCCCTTTGGGATCTTGTTGGGTCATGTGGTGTGCAAGCAAGGGCTGATGGTGGACCCTTCCAACATCAGGGTGATAGTAAATTTGGAGGCCCCAATAAGTGTCAAGAAGTTGCTCGCAATGCTTGGGCATATAGGATATTACAGGAAATGCGAGAGAGCATGGTAATAATATATCTACCTCTCTTAGAAAAAATGGTGGCAGCATAAGGGGGACTATCTGTGGGAGTATGGCATTCCTAAATGATGAAAGTTTGGAAAATTTGGGCTATTTTGGGCAGGTCTAACTTGGTATAAAGTTCCAACAATTATTCAATAGAAAATGGGGTCTCATTAGGGCTTGGTTGGACTTGCAGCATTTGGTTAATGGATTTTGCAGTGATGGTAAACATTACTTGTTCGTTAGCAGTGACAATGGCTCTTTGGATGGGAACGTAGAAAGCATGACAGAAGTGGATGATGTCTAGAAAGGGTATACTTCTGGTAACAAATACTTAGGAAAATTAGACTCCCACAGGTGAATGCCATCATTTTGGTTTAAGAATTTGTCCTTACTCCAGTAGTGGAGCTTTAGAATCTAGGAAGGGGTAGCTATGTCTTTTATTTGGAAATCTTTGTCTACTAATGCAAGGTGGTCAATGTCCAGGTGAGGGATTTGCAGAGATCTCACATCCAAAGAGGTTTGGGAAGCCATAATTGGGTCTACATATATGAATTAGGCTTTGAGGGGTTTTAGGAGTGAGTTTAGGAGTTCTTGTATAGTGAGAGGGTAATTACGGACTAAAAATAGGATTTGGGGTGTATAGCAGGTTTCTTTTCAATTTAGGCAAGTCTTTTTTAATTAATTCAATTAATTAACCTCTTAATGTAAACTGTACATTTTCAAATTTAGGGGCCATTCTAGATTTTCCAAGAATACCTAGAAATTGATGGTTTGATGCACATATTGGGTTCAATGGTGAATGCAAAGGGTATGATGGCTTCAACTATGAATTGGTTGCTTTACTTAGGTGCCCAGAGCTTCTTCAAGCGACAAATGGTGGTCAATTTGGTTGCTTCAGGTTTAGGGTGTCACAAGTAGGTTAGCAACAGTTTTTCAGTGAAAAACATAAGAGAAGAGAAATTTGGGGCTTTTTCGGCCTTTTAAAGGGTAATGGTCACATTTTGGCACAAAAAATATAAATGAACATTGGGCAATTTTTGGTCTGGTCAGGGAGGTGTTTTTCTGGGCCATCACACCACTTTTAGAGGGAAGGCGATATTTTTCGCGAGCACGTGATCTCACTTGGTGCTGCCACGCAGTAGAATAGCACCCAGGCAAAATCACGAATCTCTCATGCTCTCGGGCTATTATCGGCCATATATTGAACCCACGCGATATGGATGTGCACTAATGGATCTGGGGGCAGGAGATTGGATGGCTATCGCGTGGTTAAGATACACAGACAGAATTGGGAAAGGTATTTGTGGGGCCCGGGGTTTAATTACACAGAAATGTAATTAATTAACTAATAAGGTTGAGCTTTTTAACATAAGCAGTGGGTTAATAAAGTGGGACCATGGGTTATGTGGCGGGGTTTTTTAACTGCACCAAGGGTTGGTGGGTTAGAAGAAGTTTGTAGGGGAAATATGAAATGGGGCAGTTAATTAGATAAAGTGGGGGCATAAAAACTTAGGACAAAGGGGGTTTTGTGGGTTTTGAAGGGAAATAGGGAAATTAATAAGGGGGAAAGGTAATATTTGTAATGGGGAATGGGTTTCACACTAGGGAAAGGGGGTTTTGGGTAGGGGGATGATTTTTGAAAGGTAATAACTAGGGAAATGTGTGAAACCAAGGGGTAAGGGTCAAAATGAGAGGAAAAAGGGGATTTATAAGTGATGAAGGGATAATGGGGAAATCAGCAAATAAGCATGTGGGGTATAGTGAAATGAGGGGAAATTAGTAAACAAGCTTGTGAATATCTTTTCTTTCTCATAAATCCTCCTGCACATGAAACATAGGATTAAGCATGATAAATGTGCTTTTGACTCAGCAACCTTTCTTCTACCTACCCTTTATTTATCCTAACATTTTTTCTTCATTTTATTGGGTGAATTTGAGCTTGCTGGCCCTTTATTTCCTTTTCTTTTGACAAACAACTATCTAAGTCTAACCTTATAACTTCCAATGGCTCAGATTAAACTGATGAGCTCATTTTTATTCTCTACCTAACTATTGATATGCCAACGTTAAACAATTTGGATATATGCTTATTATCTATCTATCAACATAAAATTTAAAGCATGAATAAGTTAAGATTAAACTATTTGACCATCATGGATTGTGGCATTTCTAACAAGTTGCACACAACCTTATTTTACAAAGTAAAGTAAAAAGTAGTGGCATTTGAATTTTCACACTTTCATGATTTGTTTTATTTATTTTTAGGGTTCATTTTTTTCACCTTTTTTATCTTTTCTATTTCTTTTTGTCCTTTGATTATTCTTTTAGGACATGCCCTCTTTACATTTTTTAATATTTAATATGGAAATTATTTTACAAAAAGAACAAGTATGTACAATATTACAAGACTAACCATAGCCAATTCAATATTCTGAATCCTATTGTTATAGGACCCTAATAGTGGCTCCACATGGGGATAACATTTTTTGGTGAAATGTCAAGAACTTTAAGACCAGTAGCCTTTGAAACTGTGATTGTAATTAGCTTGCAAATTGCTCTTCTGTGATTCTAATTTATTCGTACTTATGATGGTGAATTATTCAAAGCTCAGGGCCTTCTCTCTGGGCTTCAACTTCAAAAGATTACCATCCAATCCAATCTAAAATCTGCAATGTTATATACAATGAGTAAAGTAAAGTGAACTATTATTAATCTATGGATACGTAATGCTTCGGCATTCTACCATTGACAAGTCCTCCTGGTAGATATGTTCCATCTAACTCTCTCAAGAAAATTGCGTTGTAACCTCTGTAACCATAAATGACATAAGGTCTTTGCCACATAAAATCAAATTTTCCATGTTTGCCCTTATCTTCTCTTCTAGAATCCCATTTAAGTACTTTGTCACCTATGTAAAAATCATTATCTTTGGTATTTTTTTCAAAAATCTTTTTGATTTTATCCTGGATTACTTGTGATTTAACATAGACTTCTTCTCTGGTTTGCTATAAGTGTATTATCTGATTTATCCTTCTTTGGATATCATTTGGTTCTACATGCAACTCTTGGATGATCTTCATCACCGGTACTCCTAAAAAGGATGGAAAAACAACATCCATTCCATATACTGACTGATAAGGAGATGCACCAATGGACTTTTTGGTAGTTAGTCTATCTGCCCGTAAGGCATTGACCAACTTTTCTTTCCATGTCCTCTTGTTATCTTCCAGTAGTTTCGTAATGATATTCACAAGGCTTTTGTTTGATGATTCTGCAAGTCCATTACCTTGAGGGTAATAGGCAGTGGAATGGCCAAGGGTAATGTGATATCTGTTACAAAATTCTACCATTTTCTTGGATTTAAAAGCAGTTGCATTATCAGTAATGAGATTTTGGGGGCATCCAAATCTTGACAGAATATTGTTTTCAAGGAATGAGATAATGACAATCTGTGGCTTGTCTAGAATGGATGGCTTCTATCCATCTTCTGAAGTAATCAGTGGCTATCAAAAATCCATTTATGCTGGGCTAAGGAGGCTGGGTAAATTTACCCAATGAAGTCTAAACCCCATTTGTTGAAATGGAACTTCTATGGATATAGGTTTGAGAGGTAAGGGTAAGAGCTTCCTTTTACCCTCAAATATCTAGCACTTATGATAGGAGGTCACATGTTTCTTGACATCTGCAATATAGTGGGCTGGTAAAAACCAGCCCTTAGAATCTTGTCAGTAGTTGTTTTCCAATAAAAGTGTCCTCCACAATCTCCTACATGAAATTCTTGCATAATTTTATTAGCTTCATCTTTCAATAAACAATTTAATAGAATGCCACCATTATCTATCCAAAATAAAGCATTATCTATGATACAATATCTCATTTATTTCATTTTCAAAAATCTAGATTTAGTTCTAGATAAACTAGGAGGAGCTTGTAAGTTTAGTAAGACAAATATGATATCTACATACTAAGGTGAATCTCTAAAAGGTTCACTGATCTGTGGAGTTGCCATCTCTTCCTGACCATCTAGAGCACTAATGAAATTTATATCTAAGGCCTAATAGTTTGATTCAACCATGAGTTTGGTTAAACCTTGGCCTTTGATAAGTTTTTTAGGCTTTATTTCTATGTCATATTCCAAAATAGTGGCAATACATTTTCCTATCTTTCCTTCAGGTCCATTTTGTGTCAAAATGTCCTTTACTACTGAATTTGGAACATAAGCAATGATGTGTGAATACAATATGTATACTCTAAAATATTTAATAGTTTTCACTAAAGCTAATGCTTTTTTTTTCCATTATGTTGTACTTTAGTGTTGCATCTCTTAAAGATTTACTGAAAAATGCAATGGGTTGTTCATATCCTTGATCATTCTTTTGCAACAAGACTACTGCAATAGTATGTCCGGAAGCAAAAGAAAAAATTATAAAATATTTTTGGAAGTCAAGACTTATGAGGACTAGAGTTTTGGTAAGGGCTTGTTTGATGGCCTCAAAATATTTTTTAGTCTCCACTATCCATTTAAGTGTTGAATATTTTCTTAACATGTTATTTAGTTCTCTAATTAATTCAACTAAATTTGAAATGAATCTCCTAAGAAAATTTATTTTGCCTAAAAATGATTGTAATTCTTTGATGTTTCTAGGATAGGTGATGGTCAGGATTGCCTCTATTATAGAAGGATCTATTCTAGTTCCATCTTTGGATATTATATGTCCCAAGAGTTTACCTTCTTTTAGACCAAAGAGTGTCTTTTTGGGATTTAATGAAATACCAAATTTTCTGCATTTAATGAAAACTCTTCTCAGGTGATCTAGATGTTCATTATCAGATTTGGAAATGACTGTGATGTCACCTTGGTAAAAAACTAGGAAGTCATGGATTTCTTTGGCAAAAGCTATATCCATAGATCTTTGAAATGTTGCTCCTGCATTCATTAATCTAAAAGGCATTTTCAAATACATGAAATTACTTTAGGGAGTAGTAAATGCAGTCTTTGCTTGGTCCTCAAGTTGAACTAAGATTTGGTTGTATCCAGAAAATCCACCAAGCAATGAAATTCTTGATGAGCCTACTACCCTCTGAAGGATATGTTCCATCTTTGGGAGAGGATAGTTATCTTTTAATGAGATTTTGTTCGGATTTCTGAAATCAATGTAGAGTCTAATTTGTCCTGTTTTCTTCCTAGTAGTGACTAATTTTGAGACCCAATCTGAATATCTAATGGGAGCTATGATTTGGGCATCATACATCCTTTTGACTTCCTTTTCAATTGATGGCATAAGAACTGGATTAATTCTCCTAAGTTTTTGTTTAAAAGGTTTATGATCTTCTTTGATAGGTATCTTGTGTTGAATTATGCTAGTGTCATAAGACTTTAGGTCTTCATAACTCTAGGCAAAGACATCTTGAAACTCTTTGAACAGACTTATATATTTAACCTTTTCATTTGGAGATAAGGCTTTTGATATTTTAATGAACTTATGTCTTTCTTTAGTTCCTATGTTACATTCTTCTAAATCTGCTCTTAAAGGCTCCATTTTTGGTTTCCTAGCTACATCATTTGAATCAAACAAATCCTCTAAGGGGACTAATCCCTTAGGCAAAAAATTATTTTTAAGGTTTAAAATTTAAGGATCATCATTCATTATTTCTTCTATTTCTACATTTTCTAAGTTATCTATTTCTACTTTAGTGAAATTAGTGGGTTTACCTATATCTAAAATATTTACATCTATTCCACTATCTATGTCATTGTCTACTGTACAATCTGTATCTATATTACAATTTTGAAACTCACCTTCAGCATTGATGAAATCATATATTTGAGAATCTTATGAGAAAATTTGCCAATATTTCAAATTTTCAGGTATGACAAGCCTATGTCTCACTTATATAGTGTACTGGTGTTTGGGTTGAAAAGGAAATTTGCAGGTACTAGCAAAAGTGGCCTGACTGTGGGCTTGCATATTCTGTTTCCTAGGAATGGCAGCAAAGTTGGTTTCTAGAAGGTCCTTGATCAAATCTAGGACAATGTCTCTATATTGGCTAAGTCTGGGATTATTTACAGAGAATTCACCCTTGATTTGTTTAATAATCAATTCTGAGTCTCCCATTATAGAAAATCTCTTGGCTCCAAGTTTTCTAACCATTTGTATTCATAAGATTAGAGCTTCATATTCTACCATGTTATTTGTGCATTTAAAGTTTAATCTAAATGCATGACCTTCAGAATGATTATTTTCCATGTTGTGAATCCACACTCCTGCACCTGCTCTTAATCTATTCACAGATCCATCAAAATCCAAATGCCATAGGGACTATCAGTAGCTTTATACTTTTCCTCTACAGTTGTGATTTAATTTTTGTCATGTTCTAAATTGTACAAGATGAAAGAGTCCATCTCAGAATGCATGGAATATATAGGGAAATTCTGTGGTTTTTCTGCACTACTCACCATGTATTTCATCAAGGTCTCTCTATAAAGTTTTCTTTGTTGACCAAAAATAGAGATGGTGGCATATGACATATCTAATTGTAAAGATCCATGCAATTTTTCTCCCCATGAGCCAGATAAAAACATTCCATAATTGGGTGGGATTCAACAACTACTATGTTCACGAAAATACTCTTTGTTGGGCACTGGACTAGAGTTACACACAAATCCTTGATCAGGCTGAGGCATTTAACTTGGCTAGAGTCAAAGGAAAACAGGTCCTTATATGGTCTTGTGATATCTAAGTTTAGTCTCTCCATGATAGCTTTTGGCATTAAGTTATGGGATGCCCCTGAGTCTAGCATAGCATTATGCAATACTTTGTCATGAATGTTCAAGCTAATGTAGAAAGGAGGGATACCCCCTTGCTGATGTGTACCATTTACTTCAGGACCAAACAATAAGTCAGGTTGATCATCATTCAAATTCATAGCATCCTCTCCTTCACCTATATTCAATGTTTCAGTGATTTGTGATCTATAGGATTCATTTTTGACTAGCTCAATCAAAGGAACTGCTATTTTCAATTTTTCTAACTCAGTTTTAATGTTGAAAGGCAATTGAGTTTTTCTTGATTGGATGAGATTTTCCTTAGAAAATGTGGTATGCGTGTTTTTATTTTCTTTTTCAGTACTTGGTACTTCGGTCTGTGTTTCAACAGTTTTGTTTTGAATTCTCTTATTTGGAATGATTTGAGTAAAAGTTTCACTTTGAGTTTCAGATGAAGTTATATCTACAATTTTTGGGTTGGAAGTCTCCTGAGTTCCCCTAGGGAGGATTTGTAGGATTTTGGTTACAGGAGCTTCTGTTATCTTTCTAGTTTGGGTTTGGATTGTTCTCTTAGTGGGAATTTTGTTATTCTTTTTACTTCTTAGGCTATACTATTTGTGAACCTCATATATGTCAGATTCATAGCCCTGATTAAAGTTGAAATACTCTCTAGATTCTAATTACAATTGTTGTATCATGTACAATTCCTATTCTTCTTGAGCAAGAAAAACAACATCTTCATTTTTTGTCCCTAATAATTTTATCTAGGTATTATCCTCTCCCTCATGGTTTTGTGAACCCTCAGCATTTTCCTGGAAGGGTGGTCTAATTTGCTGATTTGGTATAGCATTCTTTCCAGTGTTAGGATTCTTCTTGAAGTTGAGGTTTCTTATTGTGGGTGGCTGTTGATTCTCCCACTGAGTTTTTCTTTCCATGTTTTCTAATCTATACATTACTCTTTCTACACTCTTTGTTAAACTATCTATTTTACCATCAGAAGTGGAAGTTTCCTCTTTAATGAAAACTCTTTTTTCATTTCTCATCCTAGCTTTCTTAGCTAATAAATTGGCTTCTACACTAACAGCATTACTTTGCATTTGTTCCAATGTTTCATGGTTTCTTTCTCTTAAATGGTATGACATATCAGTGTCAAAACCATTAGGGAATTTGATCAACGATAGGTCTAGTGGAGGCTTAATATTAGTAGGGATTGCATTGTAGATGCTATTGAACCTAGTACATTAATCATAAACTGACTCATTAGGAGCTCTTCTAAGGTTATCATAGTCAGATAGTATTTGCAGAGGGTTTTTCTTTCTCTCCCATATATCAATAAATAATCTATGCAAAGCAGCTAAATTTGCAATATGATTAGCTGGTAAACCTTTGAACCATTTCTTAACATCCCCAGTTAATGTTTGGGCAAGCAACCTCATTTGGACATCAGATTCATCAATCTCATGCAACTCAAAATAGCCAGTCATTTTGTTCACATGTTGTTGGGCAATATACTGACCAGTAGCATCAAACAAAAAGATTTTTATTTGATAGTCTTAGGGCATGGCATGGAGCTAAGCTGGTAAAACCAAAGGTGCATATTGGTTTGCCATGGCTAAGATTCTGGTTTGACTAGGGGGAAAAGTAGTGGCGCTTGAGGAAGGGCTTGAAATGGATGGAGATGAACTAGATGAGGTTGATGACTTTGGTGGGATAGGAAGATGATGAACAACTGGTTTAGGGGAATGAACTGTAGTGGATATTATAGGTGAGGTGGTAGTAAATAAAGGTGTACTTACAGTATTTGAAGATTGTGCAGAAATTTCAGAGGTAGCAGCAGTGAGGGCAGCTAATTCAATTGATTGTTAAAGGTAGGCATCATATCTATGGCTTATAAAAGTAGAGGTTAAAGCTTGTAGCTTGTCAAAAGTATCCAACACAAGTTTATCTAAATCTGGGTGTATAGGCACCTCTTTTGACTCAATGAATTGCATAAAATTAGGGTCTAACATAGTTTCATGAATTGCATTTTCTGATTTAGTTCTAAACAAGGAGAGGTCAAATGACAAATCAAATAGAATTTCCTCTAAAGTTGATAATTCCTCGGGGAGTGAATTTTATTTAACTAACTAGCTACTACTTGCTTGAGTTTCTACCCTTTTTTATTTTCTTAAAATTCTGCCAGGGTCATCAACTATTGTAGCAAGGTTTGATTTGGATTTGCCCTGGTATAGTGAATCTTTTTGGGAGCTATAACTTTAATTTTATAATTGTTATTTGAAACTTTTTAACATCAAATCCTTAAAATGACCTTAAGGGGCAAAAGATGAAATTTAAGGTTTCCTTAAATTTTTATTACACTAAGGATCGAAGTCCCCCGTATGGTCGCCAATATGTTATCACTCTAATATTTCTCTAGAGTTGATTAGAAAGAAATGATTAGAGGTAACCACAAACCTATTTTGGAGAGTAGGATCTAGCCTTCCTAATGCTTAGAGAGGGCTCTCCCATTATGTTTTAATTTTGTTTAGTTAATTAATGTTAGGCTAGTTATGATTGTACTTGGGTTTTGATTTGGATTTGGTGGTGGGATCACTTACTTAGATGAAAGTAAGTTTACTTAGATTTGTATAATATTCAAGTTTGAGAAAAACATAAGAAAATAACAAATTTGACAAAGAAAATACTTCACTGTAATAGCTCAACACATGAATCCTCTAATGTAATCTCTTTATTACTTAGTCCAGTCTGTTGACTTGAAAAATTGGTACAATAACCCTTAGGTTTATGATCAAAATAAATCTAAAAATGTATAGCAATCCACCCCCAATACTTCGAATTATGAAGTATCTATACAAAAATAATTTAAAAAATATCCCAAACTGTCTTGGGAATGATTATAGAAGAAAGAAATATCTTCATGCAAGAAGATAGAGACAGACATTCAACTGATGTATTTTGTCCCTATTTATTAGGGTACTATCTTTATGGTCTGATATTTTCCCTTTTATTCTTTGCTTTGCTATTGGTCTTCACATTGAATTCTCTTTTTACTTTGATATTTCAACTAATACACTTTTACCTAATACTCTTTCATCTGGTTGGCCTATCATTATCCTTTTACTGTGATTTTTCACCCTTACTGTACATCTTTACATTGTGTATTTATATAGTAATTCATTCAATTTCTCCTATGTTTCTGCATATGGTAATTGGATATTATCATTTTCCTATAAATTTCATCTACCTCCGTGTACTTGGCAAAAGTGGTCTTATTCACAAAAAGGTGTTTTAACTCATGCTGGAGGTAAAACAAGTTCTCAAAACTCTAGTATAGGACCTTTCTAGTAGGTATCCCCTTCATAGATGAAGTATTTACCTGATCTCTAGTAACTTCTCTAATTCTTCTGTTGCAGTCCTCCTGTGGCATTAATTTATCATTTATTACTAAGGGATTTGGCAAACCCTTTTGCCTCAAAACTTCAAATTTAGCCGTGAATATGTCTATAGCCAGTTGCATGTTTGGCACTTATCTTACAGGTTTAGCATTAAATTTCTCTTGGTGAGGACCCTTTTTACTTCTAGTATTGTACCTATCCTATCAGGTATCTCCATCTCCTGTAATTCATACTTGTTTTTGGAGTTGAGGAATTGAATGATCCTAGTGGCCTCCTCTGGCATGTCTCCCAATTTTGTTTTCACTCTTTGTATGGATTCCATAGCCCACTTCACTAAGTGAATGTTCGAAAATTACTTGAATGGATGGCTAAATATCATTGATAGAGTCAATGATATTGGCCCATAATTGTTCCTTAGCCTGGCCAAGGGGTTCCTTCAAAGTCAATTCCTTCTCCAAGCTTTTTATTGTCTCATTCATCCTGGTTGCTTTCTACACTTCTTCTTTGTGCATAATTTGTGCAAGCTTATAGTCAGTCTCTAGATTAGTTACCTTTTCCTTGAGCTTGTTCATTTCAATGGTCTGAATGGACATGTCTTCCATTGCTTTGACCATTCTACTAGCCTCATCACTTGGCCAAGATATTGCTGTTGAAGTTGTTGCTAATGTAGACGCTGGTAGTGTTGTAGCCATTAGAGCTGTAGGAGCTAAGGGTGCTGCCAAAGTGAAAGGTACTGTTGTAGTAACTATTGGGATAACGATGGCAGGGGCAGTCTCCAAACTAACTTGTTTTAACTGTATCAAGCTATCTAACTCCTTTTCCATTTGTTTTAGTTGATCATTCAATTGTAGAACCAGGTCCATCATCTCCTCTTGATGTGTCTAGCTCTCCCAGACCTCTTTTATTTGTGGGTGCTCTGAATGAGGAAGTTTCAATTTTTTTTTTAGAGCTAAAATGTCCTCATTCTTCTTCTTTATCAATTTCTCAGCAGCCTTGAAGTCATTGGGATCATGACCCAAATCAATTACCAAGTCCTCCAATGAATTGATCATGTTGTCCTTCGCCTGTGAGGAGGCCTTTTCCAATTTTTATTGAGTTGTAATGTTATATAATGGACTTTGTAGCTTATGTCCAGCCATGGCCTTTCATGTCAAGGTGGAGTAGATCATCTTTCCTACCTGCTTGTGGAATTCAATTTGGTCAATGGGATGAACATCCCTGGCCAACACGTTAAAGTTTGTTTTTTTGTAGTCAGCTGATGTCTTTGGCTACTGGACAATTGGTTGCATGAAGGACGCCTGCATTTTTCCTGCTCTGATGTCAAAATCTGACATCAGCCTGCTTTGATTTTCTTGTGGGTGCTTGAATTATTGAGCATGTGTTTCAGTCTTCAACTTCTCATTTCTTAACTTGATCTCCTTGTATCTGTCCTTGATATCCTTTTATTTATCTACTAGCCTAGTGAAAGAAGAAACCTCAACACTGAGTTATCTCTTAATCAGTTGAGTGTTAAATGTTGAAGGTTGTTGTGTTTCTCCTGAAGTTGTTGTAACTTTGCTTCTTTCCACCATTATATCAGTGTCAGTTATTTCCATTGATTCAATGGTGTCCTCTTGTTCAGTTATAGGATTCAGCTTGGGCCTCTTCCTGTAACTGATCTCAAACTAGCCATCTGTAGTTTCCATAGCACAATTGGAACCCTCCTCCATGTTTCTCTTTGGGTTTCTCTCCTCATTTGCAGCAGTATGTAAAACAGGAGGAATATTGATTGGTTCTCCTAGTTCTGGAACATACAAGAAAGAACTTTGATCAATCTGTCTTTCTACATTAATCAATGTATTTTCTACATCCACTATTGTATTATCCATGTCAATTAGAGTGTTTTCCAACCATTCTGATTGGTTGGAAAACCTCTCAATGTCTGGTCTGGGATGATGGATGAAAGCTCCCAACTTGACCTTGACCTTTAGTTTATTTATGACTCCATGAGGGTCATACTGCCATATAAAAATATTTTTGAACTTCATTTTTTCCATAATATTATTTGCCTCTAGTCCAACTTCCCTGGTGTTACAAATGAAGGAACCCAATTGATTTTTCATTTTGAATTTGGTTTTCTTCCTAGTTGCTAGGAAGTTGACTTCTTTAGAATTGATAATCTGCCTAAAATATTCTAGTGCAAATATCCTCATGGGGAGGTATTTGGGTAGTTCCTAAGGGGCAAGTTGGCATCCATAAATTCTTATCTCTTTGTGGTTCTTGTACAGATACCAGTCTCCCACCTTACTATTCTTGGCCAACTGTAACACCCTTTTGATCTCTTGGCTAATTCTAGGCTGAGGGATATTGGTTAGCATATTCATCACTAGATGGACAAATGAATCAATGAAGTCCTTATAAGTGAATGTAGTGGAGTACTTTTGGATCAAGGGTGTCCAATAAATAATTGATCTTTGATTTCCCTTGGTATCCAACTTTTGGATGCTGACAGAGAATTTATCTGATTGATAATACAAGAAAATATGAAATAATACAAAAGAGTGCTTGAAGACTCTTTTAGTAGGTAATCTAGTGAGTCGTTCATGTATCCCATCTGCAATGAACTGAGCATAGTTGTAAATAATAGTAGGAGGCTTTGTTGGGCTAAATATTGAAAGGAAGGCCAAGAAAACCTCATCCACATGCTCATCTATGGTAAATCCTAAAATGCAAGAGAGCATGGTAATAATTTGTTTGCCTCTCTCAGAAAAAATGATGGTAGCACAAGGCGGACTATCTGTGGGAATATGACATTCCTCAATGATGAAAGTTTGGAAAATTTGGGCTATTCTGGGTATGTCTAACTTGGTATAAAGGTCCAGCAATTCTCCAATAGGAAATTGGGTCTCATTAGGGAGAGGTTGGACCTACAACATTTGGTTAATTGATTCTATTGTGATGGTAAATAATACTTGCTAGTTAGGGGTGACAATGGCTCTTTGGCTGGGAACGTAAAAAGCATGACAGATTTATTTGTTCGAGGGGGCAACCTCCTTTACATTACATAAATGAAAAATTCTTGGATGATTCAAATGAAAAAACCTCCTTTCTATA
>APFE030750031.1:90871-132342 GCA_000404065.3 Pinus taeda
GTTATGCGAAATCTCCCACAGTGACTTGATTATAGACTAGTTCAGTAGAGTGAACTTGTACGACATGCCACGAGTCACTGTTTCGACCTTTAGATCTCAAAAATGCGTACAACAAAACTACAGTCCATCCTCTTTCTATACCTTCTTACGAAATTTCAATCCGATCCCTAGAGAGAAAGTTATGATGATTTTCCCCAGGTCACCTGTTTGTAATGTAATTCAGGAGTCTGCAAAAAGACCAACTTCCTTAGATCATATCTCAGCAAATATAGTGCAAAAATCTCTGAAATTTGGACCCAAGATTCCGAGCGATTTCTTCTCAAATGGGTTTTTTTGCAACTTCTGAAACATCACAGAAAAACAGTTATAGCGAAAATTCCACAATGACTTGTTTGGAGCAGCGAAACCCTAGAATCCAAAGCTCTGATACCAAATGTTATGAAACCAACTCAAGAAAAGACAAAAAATATAGATCAACACCTTATAATTCAGCCTCTTCGAGGGGGAAACCTCCTTTACATTACATAAATGAAAAATTCTTGGATGATTCAAATGAAAAAACCTCCTTTCTATATATAGGAGTCTAAGGAGTCACAATATAATCTAGCCGACCTAACAATAATAATATAAAGCCACAAAAATAACAATAGAGGGATCCTATGGGGCACAGAAATAACAATATGGGGGCAATAGGGGCACAACAATATTAATAAGGGGTATAACTACAATAGTAATGGGGTAATCACTAGTATTATAGGGACCCAACAACTCTTTTAGTAGGTAATCTAGTGAGCCGTTCATGTATCCCATCTGCAATGAACTGAGCATAGTTGTAAATAATAGCAGGAGGCTTTGTTGGGCTAAATATTGAAAGGAAGGCCAGGAGAACCTCATCCACATGCTCAGCTATGGTATATCCTAAAATGCAAGAGAGCGTGGTAATAATTTGTTTGCCTCTCTCAGAAAAAATGATGGTAGCACAAGGCGAACTATCTGTGGGAATATGACATTCCTCAATGATGAAAGTTTGGAAAATTTGGGCTATTCTGGGTATGTCTAACTTGGTATAAAGTTCCATCAATTCTCCAATAGGAAATGGGGTCTCATTAGGGATAGGTTGGACCTACAACATTTGGTTAATGGATTCTATGGTGATGGTAAATAATACTTGCTAGTTAGGGGTGACAATGGCTCTTTGGCTGGGAACGTAGAAAGCATGACAGAAGTGGATGATGTCTGGGAATGGGTGTACTTATGGTAACAAATACTTAGGAAAATTAGACTCCCACAGGTGAATGTAATCATTTTGGTTTAAGAATCTGTCCTTACTCCAGCAGTGGAGCTTTAAAACGTAGGCAAGGGAAGTTGTGTCTTTTATTTGGAAATCTCTGTCTACTAATGCAAGGTGGTCAATGTCTAGGTGAGGGGTTTGTAGAGGTCTCACATCCAAAGAGGTTTGGGAAGCCATAATTTGGTGTACAGATATGAATTAGGCTTTGAGGGGTTTTAAGAGTGAGTTTAGGAGTTTTGGTACAGTGAGAGGGTAATTACAGTCTGTAAATAGTATTTGGGGTGTATAGCAGGTTTCTTTGCAATTTATGAAAGTTTCTTTTAATTAATTCAATTAATTAATCTCTCAATGTAAACTATACGTTTTCAAATTAAGGGGTTGTTCTAGTTTTTCCAAGAATACATGGAAATCAACGGTTTGATGCGTAGACTAGGTTCAGTGGTGAATGCAAAGGGTACAATGGCTTCAATTGTGAACTGGTTGCTTCAATTAAGTGTCTGGAGCTTCTTAAGGTGGCAAATAGTGGTCAATTTGGTCGCTTCAAGTTCAAGGTGTCGCAAGTAGGTTAGCAGCAGTTTTCAATGAAAAACACAAGAAAATAGAAATTTGGGGCTTTTTCAACCTTTTAAAGGGTAACAATCACATTTTGGCACGGAATATAAATGAACAGTGGGCAATTTTTGGTCTGGGTGGGGATGTGGCTTTTTGGGCCATCCCACCGCTTTTGGAGGGCAGGTGGTATTTTTCGCGAGCAGAACAGCGCCCAGGAAAAAACCGCAAATCTCGCCTGCTCTCGGGCTATTATCGGCCAGATAATGAACCTAATCGATATGGATGTGCACCGTTCGATATGGGGGCAAGAGATCGTGTGGCTATAGCATGGTTATGATGCATGGAGGGAATTGGGAGAGGGATTTGCGGGGCTCGGGGTTTAGTTACACAGAAATGTAATTAATTAACTAATAAGGTTGGGATTTTTAACATAAGTAGTGGGTTAATAAAGTGGGACCATGGGTTATGTGGCGGGGTTTTTTAACTGCACCAAGGGTTTGTGGGTTAAAAGAGGTTTGTCAGGGAAATATGAAATGGGGAGGTTAATTAGATAAACAGGGGGCATAAAAACTTAGGACAAAGGGGTTTTGTGGGTTTTGAAGGGAAATAGGGAAATTAATAAGGGAGGAAGGTAATGTTTGCAATGGGGAATGGGTTTCACACTAGGGAAAAGGGGTTTTGGGTAGGGGGATGATTTTTGAAAGGTAATTACTAGGGAAATGTGTGAAAACAAGGGGTAAGGATCAAAATGAGAGGAAAAAAGGGATTTATAAGTGATGAAGGGATAATGGGGAAATTAACAAATAAGCATGTGGGGTATAGTGAAATGAGGGTAAATTAGTAAACAAGATTGTGAATATCTTTTCTTTCTCACAAATCCTCCTGCACATGAAACATAGGATTAAGCATGATAAATGTGCTTTTGACTCAACAACCTTTTGCATTTGCAACCTTTCTTCTACCTACCCTTTATTTGTCCTAAAAAAATTTCTTCATTTTATTGGGTGCATTTGAGCTTGCTAACCCTTTATTTCCTTTTATCTTGACAAGAAATCTATCTAATTCTAACCTTATAACTTCCAATGGCTCAGATTAAACTGATGAACTCATTTTTATTCTCTAACTAACTACTGATCTACCAAGGTTAAATAGTTTGGCTAGATGATTATTCTCTATATATCAACATAAAATTTAAACCAGGAATAAGTCAAGATTAAGCTATTTGACCATCATGGATTGTGGCATTTCTGAAAAGCTGCACACAACCTTATTTTACACAATAAAGTAAAAAGTAGTGGCATTTGAATTTGCACACTTTTATGATCTATTTTATTTGTTTTTGGGGTTCATATTTTCCACTTTTTTATCTTTTCTGTTTCTTTTTGTCCCTTGATTATTCTTTTAGGACATACCCTCTTTACATTTTTTAATTTTTAATATGGAAAACATTTTGCAGAAAGAAAAAGTATGTACAATATTACAAGACTGACCATAGCCAATTCAAAATGATGAATCCTATTATTATAGGACCCTAACAGTGTTATCACTTCAATATTTCTCTAGAGTTGTTTAGAACGAAATGATTAGAGTTAACTACAAACCTACTTTGGAGATTAGGATCTAGCCTTCCTAATGCTCAGAGAGGGCTCTCTCTTTATGTTTTAACTTTGTTTAGTTAATTGATTTTAGGCTAGCTATGATTGTACTTGGGTTTGGATTTCGATTTGGTGGTGGGATCACTTAGATGAAAAGATGGGTGTCTTTTACCATTGGGCCATGGGGTCAAATATCAAGAAAACAAGACTAGATCAAGTTCTAAAAACAATGTCTATAGGACATGAAAACAAAGTTACTTCAGATCTCAAGGCTGGATGGTGAAGTGTTTTTCAATCAGATCCAAGGAGAAATTAATGGTTCCTTATGTCGGATTATGAAGAAAGTGAAAGAGGTCAACCGAGATGGGAGATCAATTTAGGATTCTCAGATCCGGATATCAAAAGAAAACATGGAAATGATCAACTGTTCAAAACAGAGTGTACTTAAATAAATTTTGAGATAAATTTCTAGTTAATTCATTCAACTTTAGATAAACTTCAACTATGTGAAAATCATAAGAAAATAACAAATTTTACAAAGAAAATACTTCACTATAATAGCTCAACACATGAATCCTGTAATGCAATCTCTTTATTACTTGGTCTAGTCTGCTGGCTTAAAAAATTGGTACAATAACCCCTAGGTTTATAATCAAAATAAATCTACAAATATATAGAAATCCACCCCCAATACTTCGAATTATGAAGTATTTATACAAAAATAATTTACAAAATATCCCAAACTATCTTGGGAATTAATCTAGGAGAAAGAAATATCTTCATGCAAGAAGATAGAGACAGATGTTCAACTGATGTATGATGTCCTTGTTTATTAGGTTGTGTTGTCTTTGTGCTCTGATATTTTCCATTTTATTCTCTGCTTTGCTATTGGTCTTCACATTGAATGCTCTTTTTACTCTGATCTTTCAACTGATACACTTTTACCTCATACTCTTTCATTTGGCTGGCCTATCATTATCCTTTTACTTTGTTTTTTAACCCTTACTGTACATTTTTACATTGTGTATTTCTACAGTAAGTCATTCAATTTCTCCTATGTTTATGCATCTAGTAATTGGATATTTATCATTTTCCTATAAATTTCATCTGAGCCCGTGTACTTGGCAAAAGTGGTCTTATTTACAAAAATGTGTTTTGGCTCATGCTGGATGTAAAACAAGTTCTCAAAAGTCTGGTATAGGACCTTGCCAGTAGGCATCCTCTCATAGATGAAGTATTTACCTAATCTCTAGCCACTTCTCTAATTATTCTATTGTAGTCCTCATGTGGCATTAATTTATCATTTATTACTAAGGGATTTGGAAGACCACGTTTCCTCAAAACTTCAAATTTAATCATGAATTTGTCTATATCCAATTGCATGGTTTGGCACTTATCTTCTAGGTTTAGCATTAAATTTTTCTTGGTGAGGACCCTTTTTACTTCTAGTATTTTACCTATCCTTTCGGGTATCTCCAGCTCCTGTAATTCATACTTGTTTTTGGAGTTGAGGAAGTGAATGATCCTAGTGGCCTCCTATGGCATGTCTCCCAGTTCTATTTTCACTCTTTGTACAACTTCTGTAGCTTGCTTCACTAAGTCAATATGTTCAAAACTTACTTGAATGGATGGAAAAATATCATTAGAAGAGTCAATGGTATTGGCCCATAATTGTTACTTAGCCTGGCCAAGGGATTCCTTCTCCAAGATTTTTATTCTCTCATTCATCCTGGTTGCTTTCTACACTTCTTCTTTGTGCATAATCTATGCAATCCTATAGTCTGTCTCTAAACTGGTTACCTTTTCCTTGAGCTTGTTCATTTCAGTGGTTTGAATGGACATGTCTTCCATTTCCTTAACCAATATACTCGCCTCATCACCTAGCTGAGCTATTGTTGTTGACCCTATTACTGATGTAGATTGTAGACGCTGGCAGTGTTGTAGCCATTAGAGCTGTAGGAGCTATGGATGCTTCCAAATTGGAAGGTATTGATCTAGTAACTGTTGGGATAAAAATGGTAGGTGCAGTCTCTAGACTAGCTTGTTTTAACTGTATCAAGCTATCTAACTCCTTTTCCATTTCCTTTAATTGATCATTCAATTGTAGAAATAGGTCCATCATCTCCTCCTGATGTGTCTGGCTCTTCAGGACCTCTTTTGTTTGTGGGTGCTCTGAATGAGGAAGTTTCAGTTTTTTCTAAGAGTTGCAATGTCCTCATTCTTCTTCTTGATCAATTTCTCAGCAGCGTTGATGTCATTGGGATCATGTCCCAGATCAATTACAAATTCCTCCAATGACTTGATCCTGTTGTCCTTCTCATATGAGGAGGACTTTTCCATTTTGTATTTATCTGTAATGTTATCTAATGAACTCTGCAACTTATGTGCAGCCATGGCCTTTCCTATCAAGGTGGAGTAGATCATTTCTCCTTCCTACTTGTGGAATTAAATCTGATCAATGGGATGACCATCCCTAGCCAACACTTCAAAGTATGTTTTTTTGTAGTCAGCTGATGCCATTGGCTACTGGATAGTTGGCTGCATGAAGGATGATTGCATTTTTCTTGCTTTGATGTCAAAAGATGACATCAACCTGATTTGATTTGTTGGTGTGTGCTTGAAGTATTGAGCATATGTTTCAGCCTTCAACTTCTCATTTCTCAACTTGATCTCCTTGTATCTGTCCTTGATATCCTTTTCTTTATCTGCTAGCCTAGTGAAAGAAGAAACCTCAAGATTGAGCTATCTCTCAATCAATTGAGTGTTAGATGTTGAGGGTTGCTGTGTTTCTCCTGAAGTTGTTGTACCTTTTCTTCTTTCCACCATTGTATTAGTGTTAGTTATTTCCACTGATTAAATGGTGTCCTCCTATTCAGTTACAAGATTCATCTTGGGCCTCTTCCTATAACTGATCTCGAACTTCTCATCTCTGGTTTCCATAGTGCAACTAGAACCCTCCTCCCTGTTTCTCTTTGGTTTTCTCTCCTCATTTGCCAGAGTCTGTAAAACAGGAGGAATATTCATTGGTTCTCCTAGTTCTGGAACCTGCAAGAAATAACTTTCATCAATTTGTCTTTCTACATTAATCAATGTATTGTCTACATCCACTACTATATTGTCCATGTCAATTAGAGTGTTTTCCAACCATTTTGATTGGTTAACAAACCTCTCAATGTCTAGTCTAGGATGATGGATGAAAGGTCCCAACTTGACCTTAATCCTCAGTTTATTTATGACTCCATGAGGGTCATATTGCCACATAAAACTGTTTTTGAACTTCATTTGTTGCATAATCTTATCTGCCTCTGGTCCAGTGTCCTTGGGGTTATAAACGAAGGGGCCCAATTGATTTTTAATTTTGAATTGTGTTTTCTTCCTAGCTGCTAGGAAGTTGACTTCATCAAAATTGATAATCTGCCTAAAATATTCTAGTGCAAATATCCTCATGGGGAGGTATTTGGGAAGTTTGTAAGGGGCAAGTTGGCATCCATAAATTCTTATCTCTGTGTGGTTCTGGTACAGAAACGAATCTCCCACCTTACTATTCTTGGCCAACTGTAACACCCTTTTGATCTCTTGGCTGATTCTAGGCTGAGGGCTACTGGTTAGCATATTCATGACTAGATGGACAAATGAATCAATGAAGTCCTTATAAGTGAATGTAGTGGAGTACTTTTGGATCAAGGGTTTCCAATAAATAACTGATCTTTGATTTCCCTTGGTATCCAACTTCTGGATGCTGACAGGGAATTTTTCTGATTGATAATACAAGAATATATGAAATAATACAAAAGAGCCCTTGAAGACTCTTTCAGTAGGTAATTTGGTGAACTATTCATGCATCCTATCTGCAATGAACTGAGCATAGTTGTAAATAATATCAGGAGGCTTGCCTAGGATAAAGATGGAAAGGAAGGCCAAGACAACTTTATCCACATGCTCATTTGTGGTATATCCTAAAATGCAAGAGAGCATGGTAATAATCTGTCTTCCTCTCTCAGAAAAAATGGTGGTAGCATAAGGGGGACTATCTGTGGGAGTATGACATTCCTCAATGATGAAAGTTTGGAAAATTTAGGCTATTATAGGCAGGTATAACTTGGTATAAAGGTCCAACAATTCTCCAATAGGAAATGGGGTCTCATTAGGGCTTGGTTGGACCTACAACATTTGGTTAGTGGATTCTGCAATGACAGTAAACAATACTTGCTAGTTAGGGGTGACAATGGGTCTTTGGCTGGGAATGTATCAAGCATGACAAAACTCGATGATGTTTGTGAATGGGTGTACTTTTGGTAACAAAATACTTAGGAAAATTAGACTCCCACAGGTGAATGTCATCATTTTGGTTTAAGCATCTGTCCTTATTCCAGTAGTGGAGCTTTAGAAGGTAGGTAAGGGAAGTTGTGTCTTTTATTTGGAAATATATGTCTGCTAACACAAGGTGGTCAATGTCTAGATGAGGGGTTTGCAGAGGTCTCATGTCCAAAGAGGTTTCAGAAGCCATAATTGGGTGTATAGATATGAATTAGGCTTTGAGGCCAACATATTTGAAGATATGTTGCCATAACAACATTAATGATCGAGTTTTGGGGGTGTTACCACTCAAAAATTTTCACTAGAAGTTATTAGAAGAAGGAAAAGACCGAGGTAACCACAAACCAATATTTTAGGTATAGGCTCTAGCCACCTATGACTTAGAGAGGGCTCTCTCTATATGATTTAGCTTTGTTTTGCTAGGATTTTAGGCTAGTTCTTACAGTTGAGGGGGTTTTTATTTGTATTGAAGGTTGGATGGTGGAATCCTTAAAACCGATGGATGGAATGAAGTCTCTAGACCATTGGCCAAAATAACTTGAATTGATGACCAAATCTCCTTAATGGATTCAATGATATTGGCCCAAAACATTTCTTTGGTTTGCCCAAGGGGTTTCTCTATTGTTAAGTCTTTCTCTAGGACTTTGATTCTTTCACTCATTCTTTGGGCCTTTTGTGCTTCTTCCTTTTGCTTAAGCTGAGCAAGTTTGTAGTCAGTTTCCAAACTTGCCACCTTTTCTCTCAGCCTGTTCATCTCTGTAGCCTAGATAGACATCTCCTCCATGGCTTTAACCAATTATGTTGCTTTCTCACCTGATCCACCTATTGTTGTAGATTCTACTATTACTAGCAATGTTGTGGTAGGTGGAGTTGTAGGTGCCAGTAAAGCTACCAGTGTAGAAGAGACTGTTGTGGATACTGTAGGGATGACATCTTTAGAAGTTGTGGCCATGTCGCCTTGCTTCAGTTTAATTAAAGCATCTAACTCCTTTTCTGTCTCTTTTAATTGATCATTTAGCGTTAGAAACAAGTCCATCAACTCCTTATTTCTGGTTTGGCTTTCTACGACTTCTAGAGTTTGAGGATGTTGTAGTTGTGGTATTTTCAATTTCCTCTTAAGTGTAGAAATATCATCCTTTTTCTTCTTCATAAGCTGCTCTGCAGCTTTTATATCCTTGGGATCGTGTCCCAATTCAATCACTAAGTCCTCTAAAGACTTGATCCTTGTATCCTTGGCCTATGAGGAGGCCTTCTCTAACTGAAATTGTGCATAAATGTTGTTCAAAGAGTTCTATAGCTGATGAGCAGCTATGGCTTTACCTGTCAGGGTGGAGTACATCATCTCTCCAGCCTGTTTGTGGAGTTAAATTTGGTCTATGGGATGGATATCCCTAGACAACACTTCAAAGTCAACCTTTTTGAAATCAAATGTTTCCTTGGGTTGTTGAGTTGTTTGTTTGATGAAAGATGTCTGTAGCTTTCCCTCTTTAATGTCAAAGGCTGGCATTAGCCTTGTTTGATTTGTCAGAGTCAGTTTCAGGTACTGAGCATATGTTTGGGCCTTAAGACTCTCATTTCTTGCTTTGATTTCCTTGTACCTGTCTTTTATGTCCTGGTGTTTATCAACAGGCCTACTGAAGGATGCTACTTCCACACTAAAATTCCTTTCCAACATCTGAGTTTGTGATGTGGAAGGCTCTTGCATGCCTTCATATGGAGTTGTAGGCCTACTTCTTTCTGCTTCTGTGTTAGTAACATATGTTGATTCCTCTATGTATTCCTATTCAAAGGCTAGATTGAGCCTTTTCCTCTTTCTTGTTTCCTGATGCAAATTCGAGGTGTCCATTCCTGAAGTGGAAGCTCCCTCTCTGTTTCTTTTTGGAATTTTCTCGTCATTCTAAGGAGTCTACATGATTGGAGGGGTGCTCATGGCTCTTTCTTTCTCTTCTGGTACTTGCAGGAAAGAGCTGTCATCAAGCTACTTTTCCAAATCGATCAGGGCATTTTCTACATCTACTGTGGTGTTGACTTGGTCTACGAGGGTACCTTCCACCCATTGTGTTTGATTGGCATATGCCTCTATTTCTGGTAAGGGGTGGTGGATGAAAGGTCCTAGCTTGACCTTTTTTCTTTTCTTGGTAATGAATTCCAAAGGGTCATATCTCCATACAAAACTCCTTTGGAACTTCATTCTTTGTAGGATCAGGTCTGCCTCTTTCCCTGCCTCTCTGGAATTTCATATGAAGGGACCTAATTGATCTTTGATTTTGAAACAGGCCTTCTTCTTGGCATTGATGAAGTTGACTTCATCTGCGTTGATGATCTGTCTGTAATATTCTAAGGTAAACAACCTCATGGGGAGGTATCTTGGCAACTTATATGGTGCAAGCATGCAACCATATATTCTAATTTCTATGTGGTTTTGGTAAAGGTACCAATCACCCACTTTAGTCTACTCAGAAAGATGGAGGACTCTCTTTATCTTTGGGCTTAGCCTAGGTGGAGGATTCCTAGTGAGCATAGTCATGATTGGATGCACAAAAGAGTTTATGAAGTCAGATTATGTATCTAAACTCATGCAAAAGCGGGGTCCAAAAGATAACAGATTTGGGCTAGCCCCTGGTGTCAAGTTTTTGGAGAGTGAAAGGAAACTTATCCCACTGATGGTACAAAAATAGATGGTATAATACAGAGGAGTATTTGAATACCCTCTCATTTCCCATCCTTGTGAATTTCTCATGCATTCTATCACCTATGAATGTGGCAAAGTCATATGGTTGCAGGAGGTTGTCATGGGGTATAGATGGACATGAAAGCAAGAATTATTTCATCAATGTACTCACTTGTGGTGTAACCCAAAACACATGATATCATGGCTACAATGTCCTGGCCCCATGGAGAGAAAATTTCTAATACATATTGAGGGGAGTCCTTAGGGATGTGTTTTTCCACTCTAATGAAGGTTTGGAATAACTGGGACAATTTTGCAAGGCTAAGCTTGGGATACTGGTCCAACAAGTCTCCAATTGAGAGGGGGGTTAGGTTTGGCCCTGGCTGGAGCTGCAACATTTCATTAATAGACTCAACTGTGATAGTGAATAGGACCTTATAGTCATGAGAAATTATGGTTCTGTGGCTAGGGATGTAGCAAGCATAGCACATATGGACAATTTCTGGAAAGATGTGAACTTGGGGGAACTGGTATTTGGGAATTCACTTTGAGCAGGGGATCTAGGGTAGTAGTGTATTTTATTTGGAAGTCCCTGTCAGCTAGGGGAAGGTGGTCCAGGTCCAAATGGGGAGTTGTAATTGGTCTAACGTGCATGGCAATGGGGGCAACCATAATTCAATTCTTGTGGATTTAAATTACACCTTGGGAGTTTCAGCAAAGGTTCTTGGTACTTTTAGAGGGTTTTAGGTAAATGGAGGTCTTGCAGATGGTTATGGTTCAGAGTGTTAAAATTAAAGTAAATTTGATATTATTTTTACTTAATTAATAGTGTTATGAGGGTGAATTTACTTGGAATTTTACAATGGAGTTGGTATTCCATGGTTAAATTTCTAGAGTTGGGTGAAATTGACTGTAAGTGGTGGTTGATGGTAGCTGTAGAGGTTTGTATGGTTCTGGTATGGATTGATGAATGAGCTAGGATGTCTGCAACATCTATGGAGCAATGGCGGAGTTCTGTGAGAAAATTCGCTATTTGCATGGGTCACAACAGCTTTCTGAGTTTTCAATATCAAATGCGCAAAAAGAGTGAAAAGAGGGGTAATTGGGATTATATAGAAAAAATGTTAATTTTGGTGGGTTCATTAATTGATGAACAATGGGCAATTTTTTCAGTTATACTGGAAGGTGGTTTAATGGGGTCATCGCACCACTTTTGAGAGGGAAGTGGTTTTCGGGAGGGGTCACCTGATTCCATACATCATGTGACACGTAGCATCATGGGTCAAGAGGAAAACCACTTTATCGGGTGGTGTTGTAGCCAACAAAAACCCCCCTTCTTATTTAGTGTTATTACTAATACTAAATAAATGGGGACCCTTAGTCAAAAATTAAAAAAAAATTAATTAGTTCTTGTATTTCCTTTTTAATAAAACTTACCATCATAAACTTAGGAAAATACCCTTTAAAAATCTAAAAAGCTTAAGTTTCATGATAAGGTAAGATAAAATTATTCCTTAAGAAAAATCGCATCGCAAAAAGGATAATATGATACCTCCTTACAAGCTGAATTCTAAGATCACGAGATCACGATGCGAGATTACATATTGAAAAACATATATCGCATCGCACGCATCAAAGACCGCTTACGTTGAAAAATCTTAAACCATTGATATGTGATGGTGCATATCACAAAATCGCATCTTGCAGAAAACACTTTAACAGAAAATTGTCATATGTCATGCTCTTGCAATATTGCGATAGAGCGGCAGAGCGATATTGCGATAGAGCAGCAGAGCGATATTGCGATAGAGCGACATAGCGATATTGTGATAAGAGCAGAAAAATGATATTGTAATCTGCAATACAACGATCTACAATATTGCGAAGCAAATCATGAAATCACTTCATCACGAATCTTTCGGGCTCATTATTCAAAAAAACTTTTTCCATGAACCGAGAGCTGCTTATGCGCTTTAATGCTAATTAATGAGTTAGTTGCGAGTTGTAATGAAATATGGTTTTGTGCTTATCGAAGAGCCAGTTCATGTAAGGTGGTATAATTTTTGTGTCTTTGGCATTTAAAGCTTTCCCGCCACCTTTCCTTATCATTACTCTCACCTCACTTGTAAACTACAAGAACGAAGAACAAAGAACTATATAGAGAAGTATACAGGATATTATGGGGAAGAAAGGCAAAGCTCCAAGTTATAACGACAAAGAAATGACGCCCCTATATACAGACATCGCCTGTAACAGATATTTTGGTATCACGACTTGGGAATGCATGTATAATTTACTTGAAGAAGAAAATCCCAAGGTGACGGAGGTTACGGCTACTGCTAGTTCATAGGGATCTTCTAAAGCATCAGTTGCAGATTTAGCTTGTTCATTTTTGCACTGGATAGAGCGAGGCCCAGAATTCTCCCCTACACAGACATGGTTAAATGGGTACTGGATAGCGCTGACATCAAAAACAAAAAATGTAAGACTCCGAGTCAAGAACTTGTGGAATTATTATTTTCACAAAATTTGAGCTTTACATCCACTAAAAGAAAGCACACAAGAAGCGAAAATCGCACCAAGGAAGTCCAGATCAAGAAACAGAGGTAGTTTTTGATGCACGATTAGCGCCTAATCGCGCATCGCTGAGTAAAATTTCTTGAAATGGAAAGCCTCTAATTGCTCAGTTACCTGTAAGCCAGAAATTCGGAAAAAGAACGCTAGAGTTAAAAAAGTAAAACTTGAATCCTAAAACCAGTAGTAATTGTCTGAAATATCTTCAATATGGTACGTACATATGTATAGCAATTGCAGATAGAGTGGATACAGAAGGCTCAAGAAAAGGAAGAATCAATCAAAATATTAACTAAGTTGAATTGGGATTATTACTGGGCATATTTGGTAAAACCGCACAGCCAGTGTATGACTCTCAAATGCATCATCAATTCTGCCGAAAAGATGGTGCTAGCTCTTGCTGATTCCTTTTTCGCAGGACAGTTGAAGTCTGAAGTTAGCCAGCCAACCCTACTCAAGCAAATTCTGAATGCTTGTGATTTCAAGGATAAGATACAGAAATCGTTAGTTGTTAGTTTTAGATTCAATATTAGTATTAATTTTTCTTTACTTTTGCCTAGAAAAAGGACGGTCATTTAAACCGTATCCTACATTTTTGTAATAATTTATTTTTAGATTTAGTTAGTAGTATTTAAACCCTTCTTATGCATTTAGAGAAGGGTCCAGAAATTTATCAAAAACTTGTCCTCAGAACATGCACTTTTTCACCCTCCGAGGAGGTTTTGATGAATGAATGGAACAGGATTTATTGATATCTACATTTAATATCTGCTATTGATGTTGCACTTTTGTACTCTTAGTGGATGTTGGATTAAGAAGAGATAAATCATTATCGCTTGAAGCTCATGAGTAGAACTAGTTATAAATGGTACTTTTATCTATTAACTATTTCTGCCTCTGTGTTAAAGTGATATTCATGTTTAGTTTTTTATATATTGATGCGTGAATGCTTGAGTTATCATTTGGCACTTTTGTACAGTGATAGCTATTTATTTATGCTTAATGTATGAGTAGCTTATTATGCGATATGTGTTTCACAACTGTTTCATCTAACTTTTTATACGAAGTGGTTTATCTGTATTGAATTTTTTTCTCATAACAGTCGAATGATCTTTATTACCGATTGTTATCTAAAATCTTTTTAGATCGCATAACAGAAGGATTACACCCCGGGTTAGTGTAGACTTAGATATTTATGTTTATTAGAATACAATTGCATATCATTAGATTAGAGTTAGAATTAGAGCATCTCACTTAGGAACTTTTAGAAAGGAAATATCAATTCTTCACACACACACATAAATTGGGAAACTGTTCCCATATCCCCAGTCGAACCCACTATACCAAACGGAAAAGGAGCTGCCAACCAAGGTCCAGACTGGGTGGGTATCCCCCTTGTTGTAGACTTGATTTTCGGGGTTTCAACATATTTGGTGCTAGAAGGAGGGCTTTGAACTGTGAATGGCAAGCAAGTCTAAATCTAAATACCATTCTGAGAGTAAATCGCCCTCACCATCTCCCCCGACTTCTCCATTGCATTTAGAATCTTTAAATCCTGAGTCAGAAGTCATAAGAACAACAGCCGCTGTGACAAACCCTGACATTTCAGAACAATCTACTATTGAACCTCCTGAAGTTGAATCCTTGATTCACAAACTTCAACAATTTTCTATATCTCCTCAAATATTTGATAAATCACAAGGAAGCGTGACTTCGCAATACAACCATACTCATCCCCTTACAATATTAAAGAGTGAAAATTTTGGCGTTCAACCAACCGAACTACCTCTACCCACAAGGAAGAGAGCAAGGAAATATCATAAAGGGTCTGATAGCGATACCCTTTCATCATCATCATCCATCTCAAACTCTTCACCATGAAGTCAACCATCCACTCCTCCACTTCAGACCATTGTCCACTAGCCCACTAGTACTTCCACATCTCCTTCTCAATCGTCTGGAGTCATAATACCCTCACCTTCCCAAACGCAGGGATCATTTTCTGCACTTTCCTCTATTAGTAGTTCAACGATGGCCCAATATCCATGGAATAACCTAGGGGCAGTCTTAATGCCTGCACCCTTGAGTCAGCTACCAACCCATCCTGAAAAATAGCTGCCTAAGTTTAATCCTGAAGTAGGCATGCTAGCGGAAGAACATATAGATAACTTTATGCTATCCATTAATCTCAATGGAGTTACCAACGAAGACGCTGTTGTTTGACTTTTTCCTTATACTCTTTAAGGAATAGCCGGATCATGGTATTTTTCATTACCATCTGGATCTATCACTAGTTGGGATATCTTCCAAAAACAATTCTTTATCAAGTTTGGTGATGATAGGTCTACGACGACATTGATCAATGACCTGTCTAACCTTAGGGCCGAGTCAAAAGAACCTATCAAAGATTTCAATTCACTTTTCAATAAATTGTTAAACAAAATTCCTACTACTTCCAAGCCTAGCGAAGAAGTGCAAAGTGAATGGTACATCACTGCTTTACCATCAAACATAGCAATCTTCGTTGATAGGGCTAACAAAACAAATTTAGTAGAAAATATGAAAGAAGCAATAGTAGTAGAGAAATGTATTATAGCCCTAGAAAAGAAAAATGCGATAAAAGAATGAAAATCCAAGAAGGTTACTTTCAAGGAAGATCCCAAGAAAAAACAACCGAAAGATCCATTCGATTTAGAAGGATTGCAAAAAGTTTTGAAGACCATGACTAATGAAATGGTCGACATTAAGAAACAAGTGGGAGAAACTTCTTCTAAAAATCTGTACAGACCTTTTAAAAGAAGCCCACCAACTGATTCAAAGCCCCCAAATGCTATTACAAGTGCTGAATCAGAAGAAGAAGAAGAGGAAATCGCTACTTAAGAACATACCGACGAAGAAGAAGTTGTAGAGTTACAAGGTATGTTGGATTTCATCCTCCCAGATGAAGAGGATCAAGAAGCATCCCCGGTTAGCACTCAAAGTAGAAATCAACTTGATCCTCCTCAGCCTACTCCTAAGCCAAAAAGTGCAAGCTCGATGACTAAGGATAAAGTCGCAGCCAAGAAAACAACACCTAAAGCGACTCAAACCAGCCCAGTCCAAAGAGATTCATCAACTCCATCTAAAAAGTTGATCGTTTTGGATGAAATGGAGTATAATACCATAGAAGACATGAAAAAGACTAGGGCCAACATCACTTTTTACGAATTGAGCAAGTTAAAACACCAGCAAAAGATACTCTTGAAAGAGTTACATGCTCTACCAGTTGCACCTTTGCCCGCTCATGTAATTTATCAAGCTTCCCACGAAATGGGAAGACCTCCAACTAATGTGATCAATAAAGTTGACCCAAACGACATCGCCTTAATTGGAGAAAGATCGAGATCTCATACTCCCCAATTTCTTCTTACTTATGAAATTTTCAATAAAAATTTGCATAATTGCTTAGTGCATTCTGGAGCTTCATCGAATATTTTACCAAAGTCAATATGTGAAAAATTGAACGTTCAACCGCAAAAATATACTGTTCACATAGTTCATCTAGATCGATCGCAAGTCGAACTGGTTGGCGAATTAAATCAGGTTACCATAAGGCTGTCATCCAACACAAAGGTATGTCAAGTTAGCAACATTTTAGTCGCTGATATTCCAGAATTTTATGGCTTAATTCTTAGTAGAGATTGGTCAGAAAAACTTCATGGATACTTTGCAACTGATTGGTCGCACATGTGGCTCCCTTATAATGGTAAACCAAATCAAATAAAAGTCAAGCGAGAAAGACATCAGAAATTCATAGTAACAGAATTGGAAGGAGAAAATGAAACAGTAGCATACATCAATAATATCATCAGCAACTACTAAGTAGATTCTTTCCTTGGAAATTTTAATGCTCATACCTCACCTTACTTAGAACATTATGTTTTATCTCAAGTAGAAAATTTCTCTCAGACAGATAGTTCTAACTGTATTAATTTTATAGATAGTCCTGTAAATAAATCTTTATTTTGGAAGTTATTTTTTTATGGTTCTAAGTCTAACGAAGGAGCAGGAGCAGGATGCGTGTTAATAAGTCCAGAGGGAAATAAAATTCTGCTAACTTGTAGACTCGAATTTTATTCCGCAGAATACGAGGCTTTAGTCCAAGGGCTATACAAAGCAATCGGATTAGACGTCAAATACCTTCAAGTTTTCAGAGATTCTGAAATTGTAATCAGACAAGTACGTAATACTATACATTGTTTATCAGGTCAGTTAAAACATTACCAATCTTTAGTTCAAGATCTGACTGAACACTTTATAGAATTTAATATTTCGTCAATTCCCAGACTCCAGAATGCTAGTGCAGACCTCTTAGCCAACATAGCTTCCAAGCTCATTCCTTCAGAAGATTTTAGCCCTGATCGCTTTTCAATTGAATTAATTTTTAGACCCTCGATTCCTGATAACATTACCAATTGGAGGATTTTTAACGATGATCCTGGTATTGTGAGTTTCCTCACATCTGAAGGATCCTACATCAATCAAATAATTGACGAAGACCAACATGACCAACAATTGCAACAAGATATCACTAACAATGCTATACCTAAGTCAATAGTCAAGTTAGAAGACCTTTATGATTTGAAAGATCGGTTTAAAAGATCTACCAATTCAAAACTCCAAAGTTCAACTTTGAACTACGAATTAGTAAATTTAGGAACTGATACCAAACCACAGAATATCAATCTAGGCCTTGGTCTAGCTCCTAAAGAAAAATTAGCATATATTCGTCTCTTGAGACAGTACAAGAGTGTCTTCTCTTGGAACTACAATGAACTCAAAACATATGACACTTCCATCATCCAACATACTATTCCAATGATAGATGATGAAAAACCTGTCCAACAAAAGTTGAGAAAGATCCATCCCAATCTAGAAAACCAGATCAAATATGAACTTAATAAGTTATTAAAAGCCCAAATAATTTTTCCCGTTCGACATTCCAAATAGGTTTCCAATATGGTTCCCGTTAGAAAGAAGAACGGAGACATCAGAATCTGTATTGACTTTTGAAATATTAACAAAGAGTGCCAAAAGGATAATTTTCCTTTGCCTCCCATGGAACAAATACTACAGGCAGTCGCGAGATCGGAATTAATGTCATTTTTGAATGGATTCTCAGGGTACAATCAAGTGTTGGTACATCCCGATGATCAATTGAAAACCACATTCAGAACTAAATGGGGTACATACACATATCAAAAGATGCCATTTGGTCTGATCAATGCTAGTGCCACATTTCAGAGAGCCATGGACATCACATTCAAAGGATTAGTTAATAAATCATTGGTAATCTATTTAGATGATATAACTGTATAATCCAAGAAATGAAGCAATCATCTTAGAGATTTAAAACAAATCTTCCAACGTTGTCAAAGGTATGGAATTTCACTTAACCCGAAAAAATCTTTTTTCGCGTTAAGTGAAGGAAAACTTCTCAGATTCATAGTGTCAAAATCTGGAATTAACATTGATCCTAAGAGAATCAAGGAGATTTTTGAAATACCCCTACCTCACAACAAGAAAGCCATGCAATATTTTTTTGGCTAGATTAACTTTGTAAAGAGATTTGTACCAGATTTTTCAAGAATCGTATCTCCTTTACAAGCAATGATTAAAGAGAACTCAAACTTTAAATGGGGCCAAGATGAATATGAGACATTCAATCTGATCAAATAAGCAATTATGAATGCTCCATCTTTAGCAACTCCAATTTTTTCAGATCCTTTTATTTTATATACATTTTCCTCTGATAGATCATATGCTACGATACTCACTCAAGCAAATCAAGAAAAGGCAGAAGCCCCGATTGCTTTTTTTAGTTCAAATTTATAGGGGGCTGAGTTAAATTATTCAGATGTGGAGGGACAAGCTTACGCTGTTTTCAAAGCATTTAAATATTTCAAACCCTTTCTACTCAAAACCCATACGAAAATCATAGTACCGTTTCCAGTGGTAAGAAATCTTTTAGTACAAAAAGATGTGGGTGAGAAAAGAGCCAATTGGGTTACTGCCTTACAGGAATATGATGTAGAAATCAAACCAACAAATATTGTCAAAGGTTAAGGCTTTTGCAAAATGTTGGCCAGAGCATCGCTTATGTTTGAAATTCCATCTGCAGAAATACAAATGTATGAGGTAAGCCTAAACAATTTTGAGTCATTATACACTGATATCATTTATTATTTAAAGAATGGATATGCTCCTTCAAACCTCGATCATACCGAGAAAAGAGCTTTAAGGTTGAAAGCCAAACAATATCAGCTCGTGAATGATGTTCTTTTTAGAATAAATTATGATTCTATTCTCCTTAGATGTCTTGAGAAATCTGAAGCTGAAAAAGTCTTGCAGGAACTCCACGATGGACCAGCAAGTGGACACTATGCTAGAGATGCTATTGCTCATAAAATCTTACACGCATGCTATTACTGACCCACATTATTCAAAGACTCACATAATTACGTGAGAAAATGTCAAGTCTGTCAAACCGCTGCTGGGAGACAAAAGAAACCATCCTTGCCATTACAACCAGTCAACATTGAGCAGTCTTTTGATCAATGGGGATTGGACATAATAGGTGAGATCGTTCCTCACTCTTCTAAACAACATAGATATATCCTTACAACAACATATTACTTTACTAAATGGGTAGAAGAAGTTCCAATCAAGACAGCCAATGATGAACATATCATCAAGTCCATAGATCAGTTCATAATCACCAGGTTTTGATTGCCTTCTGCTTTAATGTTTGACAATGCATCATATTTTTCTGGAAATGCAATGATTGAATTTGCACTCAAAAGGGGTTTCAATCTTAAATACTCTGCCAATTACTCTCCATAGGGGAATGGATTAGCTGAATCTACAAATAAAAATTTAATCAAAATTATCAAGCGAACCATTGACCAAAATCATAAAAATTGGCGCAAGTCTTTAATATATGCCTTATGGGAAGATCGAATAACGCAGAAAGCCTCTATTGAAAATTCTCCCTTTAATTTAGTTTATGGGAAAGAAGTGGTTCTTCCGACTCATTTAGCACTTCCCTCTTTAGCCTTAGTTCAATATATTGATGAAGCACCAACTTCCTCCTTAAAATTAAGGCAGCTGGAAATAATTAAGTTAGAGGAACAACGAGAACATGCCAAAATAACTCATGCTCATCATCAAGCATTAGTAAAAGCCTCTTTTGATTCAAACATGATATCCAGAAAATATTTTCAGATGGGAGATCTAGTTGTAAAATGGGACAAGGCTCATGAGAAAAAAGGGAAACATAGAAAATTTCAACGAATGTGGCTTGGCCCTTTTCAAATCATAGAAGTAATAGGTCCGTCCACTTTTATGATGCAGGATTTAATAGAAAAAAGAGATTCTTTACCTGTTAATGGACAGATCCTCAAAAAATATTTTCCATAGGAGATCTTTCTTCTAGTTTGTAGATTAGTTTTTATTTCCATAATAAAACCGGTTGTAAATGGTTACATTTGGAATTTATGAAAAAGACACAAATTCTCTTTTAGATTTTGTTTTTTCACTTGTATAAATAGAAGTCTTTTAGAAAATTGATCGTTATTATTGAAAGATACAGTTAAAGAGTCTAAACCTAGAAATGATACTAGTTTCAACTTTGTAAATTTTGATGAAAAACGACCTTTAGTAAAAAATTGTTTTATATCAGTCTAATGAAAGGTATCAATAAAAAAATGAAGATTCTCTGTAGAAAATCTCTTTCCAAAAAATCTACCATTGTCGTCCAAAGCTATCTTAAGGAAACAATGACTACCTCCCCACCTAGGAAACTACAACGTTCAGAGAATAATCCAATGATACACTTTAACTTAAAGAGTAAGAGGTCTCATCATGAGCCGGCTTGTCATGATCATAGATATTATAGCTTGCTGACTTTGCCAATACTGCATACCACAATAGGGCAATGACTCAAGATTTTTGCAATCAAAAGACAAGGGGTCTCATCACGAGCTAGCTTGTTCAACAAAGTTATAAATCAAGTGAATGATTGTGTCATAAATTGGCTATCAAACCAAGACATTGTTCTTTAAGGGTAAAAAAAGAAAATGAAAGCAATAAGTGTGGATATGGATTTCTCTTTGAAAATTGGATATTTCTCTAAGTATGATACAGGATCATTGTTGGGTAACAGGTAACCCTATCGAGGCTATAAACGCCTACTGGCAGCAGAGGCTCTACCTATGACAAATGAGCATATTCAAAACTGATTTACAGAGAAGACTCTATTTTTATCTTTATAAACCAAGTAATGACTGATGTAGATACAAGGACTAGCATGAGGGAGTAAATAATCAAAGTTGAAAATAGAAGAAACAAAATATCATTGATAAGTAAAAGCATAATGTACTTTGTCTTTCTATAATAAAGCTCAACTTTCTGGAAAATTTTATGTTTTGGAAGTTTAGAAAATTCAAAAGAAAAGCAGAGATAATTGGTTCTTCCAAGTGAATCACCAATTGTTGTGGCCAGCAACAACCCCCCTTCTAATTTAGTGTTATTACTAATACTAAATAAGTGGGGACCCTTAGTAAAAAATTTAAAAAAATTAATTAGTGCTTGTATTTCCTTTTTAATAAAACTTACCATCATAAACTTAGGAAAATAACCTTTAAAAATCTAAAAATCTTAAGTTTCATGATAAGGTAAGATAAAATTATTCCTTAAGAAAAATCACATCGCAAAAAGGATAATAGGATACCTCCTTACAAGCCGAATTCTAAGATCACAAGATCACAATGCGAGATTACATATTGAAAAACATATATCGCATCGCACACATCAACGACCGCTTATGCTGAAAAATCTTAAATCGCCGATATGCGATGGCGCATATCGCAAAATCGCATCTCGCAGAAAACACTTTAACAAAAAATTGTCATATGTCATGCTCTTGCGATATTGCGATAGAGTGGCAGAGCGATATTGCGATAAGAGCGGAAAAATGATATTGTAATCTGCAATATTGCGAAGCAAATTGCGAAATCGCTTCATCACAAATCTTTCGGGCTCATTATTCAAAAAAAAAACTTTTTCCATGAACCGAGACCTGGTTATGTGCTTTAATGCTAATTAATGAGTTAGTTGCTAGTTGTTAATGAAATATGGTTTTGTGCTTATTGAAGAGCCGGTTCACGTAAGGTGGTATAATTTTTATGTCTTCGGCATTTAAAGCTTTCTCGTCACCTTTCCTTATCATTACTCTCACCTCACTTGTAAACCACAGGAACGAAGAACAAAGAACTATACAGAGCAGTATACTGGATATTATGGGGAAGAAAGGCAAAGCTCTGAGTTTTGATGACAAAGAAATGACGCCCCTATATACAGACACCGCCTATAATAGAGATGTTGGTATCATGACTTGGGAAGGCATGTATAATTTACTTGAAGAAGAAAATCCCAAGGTGACAGAGGTTACAACTACTGCTGGTTCTCAGGGATCTTCTGAAGCATCCGTTGCAGATTTAGCTTCGTTTTTGCACCGGATAGCGGCGAGGCGCATAATTCTCGCCTACAAAGACATGGTTAAATGGGTACTGGATAGCGCTGACATCAAAAACAGATAATGTAAGACTCTGGGTCAAGAACTTATGGAATTATTATTTTCACAAAATTTGAGCTTTATATCCACTAAAAGAAAGCGCACAAGAGGCGAAAATCGCACCAAGGAAGCCCGGATCAAGAAACAGAGGCAGTTTCTAATGTGCGATTAGCACCTAAGCACTAATCACGCATCACTGAGTAAAAATTCTTGAAATGGAAAGCCTCTAATTGCTCAGTTACTTGTAAGCCCAGAAATTCGGAAAAAGAATGCTAGAGTTAAAAAAGTAAAACTTGAATCCTAAAACCAGTAGTAATTGTCTGAAATATCTTCAATATGGTATGTACATATGTATAGCAATTGTAGACAGAGTGGAGATAGAAGGCTCAAGAAAAGGCAAAATCAATCAAAAGATTAACTAAGTTGAACTAGGATTCTTACTGGGTGTATTTGGTAAAACCGCACAGCTAGTGTATGACTCTCAAATGCATCATCAATTCTGCTGAAAAGATGGCGCTAGCTCTTACTGATTTCGTTTTCGCAGGACAATTGAAGTCTGAAGTCAGCCAGCCGACCCTACTCAAGCAAATGCTGAATGCTTGTGATTTCAAGGATCAAATATAGAAGTAGTTAGTTGTTAGTTTTTAGATTCAATATTAGTATTAATTTTGCTTTACTTTTGCCTAGAAAAAGGACGGTCATTTAAACCGCATCCTACATTTTTGTAATAAGTTATTTTTAGATTTAGTTAGTAGTATTTAAACCCTTCTCATGCATTTAGAGAAGGGTCCAGAAATTTATCAAAAACTTGTCCTCAGAACATGCACTTTTTCACCCTCCGAGGAGGTTTTGATGAATGAATGGAACAGGATTTATTGATATCTGCATTTAATATCTGCTACTGAGGTTGCACTTCTGTACTTTTAGTGGATGTTGGATTAAGAAAAGATAAATCATTATCGCTTGAAGCTCATGAGTAGAACTAGTTATAAATGGTACTTTTATCTCTTAACTATTTCTGCCTCTGTGTTAAAGTGATATTCATGTTTAGTTGTTTATATATTGATGTGTGAATGCCTGAGTTATCATTTGGCACTTTTGTATGGTGATAGCTATTTATTTATGCTTAATGTATGAGTAGCTTATTATGCGATGTGTTTTTCACAACTGTTTCGTCTAACTTTTTATACGAAGTGGTTTATCTGTATTGAATTCTTTTCTCATAACAGTCAAATGATCTTTATTACCGATTGTTATATGAAATCTTTTTAGATCGCATGACAGAAGGATTACACCCCGAGTTAGTGTAGACTTAAATATTTCTGTTTATTAGAATACAATTGCATATCATTAGATTAGAGTTAGAATTAGAGCATCTCACTTAGGAACTTTTAGAGAGGAAATATCAATTCTTCACACATACACATAAATTTGGAAACTGGTCCCATATCCCCAGTCGGACCCACTGTACCGAACGGAAAACGAGCTGCCAACCAAGGTCCGGACAGGGTGGGTATCCCCCTTGTTGTAGACCTGATTTTCAGGGCTTCAACAGGTGGGTAAAGGACGAACATTGGGCCGGATTGATATGGACGTGAGCCGTAGGATGAGAGGAAGGGATGATCAATGGTGGTCAGGAGGTAAAGTTGCGCGATGATTTACACAGAAAGTTTTTGGGGTGCCCATGGGTCTAATCATTGGTGGTATAGGATTAAATTAAAACTTAATCTCATCGAGGATGCTTTAATATAGGATTAAGGACTGATGGTGGGGTTTTAATATATTTTGTGGGATATGGGGTAGTCATATAGTTTATAAATAAACTAAGGGGTGGGATTACTTTATATAAAGGAGTTAAACATATACGGGCCAATGGGTTTTCCGAGAATTTTATATATTTAATTAAAAAAGTTAATATGAGGTGAAATTAGTGGAAGGGGTATTGTACTTAGTTATACAAAATATTATGCACTTTTCATACACTTAGTACTTAGGATAAATGTATTTGGTGGGTTTTTCTCATAAAATATGTTTATCATGGGGTTTTCCTAGGCAAAAAGAATTTAACCTTAGGAAAAGGGGTTTTATGAGGGGGATGAATGAATTGCAAGGGATTTTAACACCTTTCCTTCTTAAGTCATCAAGACGAGGGTCCGATCCCACCAGAAGTCAGAGAAATGCTTTGAGCCTCTTTGACTTAAAGAACTATAGGTATTAATATTTTTATTATGAGAGGTAAATTAGTGAGTGTTATGGGAGTTAAAATGAATAATGGGGGAATTAATCATTTTGAACTACTGAACCATTGCTTTTGCCTTTGTAAAATGATTTTTGTACATAGAAACATATCATTTAAGCATAATGGATGTGCTTTTATCAAGTGACCTTTGTAATCATGCAACCTTTCTATTACTTACCCATTCACCTACCCTACCATTTTTTCTTCCTTTATTTGGGTGAATTTAGGCTAGCAAACCCTTATCAATCCTTTTATTTTCTTCTACAATGTAAACTATCTAATTCTAACCTTATATCATCCAAGGGATTATATTAAATTGATGAGCACCTTTTATTTACTCTACCTATATAATGATCTATGAAGATTACACTGTTTGGTCAGATTATTCTCTAACTATAAACATAAAATTAAAAACATGAAATAGCCAAGTTTAAACAATTTGATCATCATGGATTGTGGCATGAGTTACAAGCAGCACACAATCATTTATTATGCATAAAAGTAAATAGCAGTGAAATTTTGACTTGCACACTTTCATGGTCTCTTTTGTCTTTTGGGGTTCATATATTTTCCTTTTTTGACCTTTTTCATTCTTTTTGTCCTTTGATTATTCTTTTAGGACATACCCTCTTTAAAAAAATTTAATTTTTTCTTTTTAATATTAGAAAACATTTGTGGAAAGCAAAGGTATATACAATATTACAAGGCTTCACCTTAGTCATTCAAAATTATGACTCGTATTGGTATAGGAACCTAAGAGTGGCTCCACTTGGGGATGGCATTTTCTAGTGAAATGTCAAGAACTTTGTAGATCAGTAGTCCCTGAATTGTTGTTGATGTTTCCTTGCAAAATTTTCCTTTATGCCTCTGCATTATTAATACTTATTGTTATCACCTATGTTGACCTCGGCCTGAAGAGAGGTAATGCCAAGGTAACCACAAACCAAGCTTAGCCAAGTAGCTAGCCCTACTAGGCCAGGAGAGGGCTCTCTCCGTAAGGATCTCAATCAAGATGACTAGATTAGGTAAAGGATTTTAGGCTAGGTATAGTAGCACGAAAGTTTCGATTGGATTTTTTAGGGGTTTTGTTGGATCATGAGGAGCTGGGCAGTTTAGGTCTGGGAAATTAGGTCAGAAATGCAGGGTGTTGTATGGGGCAAGGTAGGCATAGGATTTAGCACTCTTGGGCTTGATGGGGTGAAATATTTTAGATTGGTGAGAAGCTAAGAAGGGCATGTGACAATCATGGATCCTTCTTGGACTGCAGAAAACATGAAATGGTGAATGGTTTCCCAAGGCAGAGCACTGATGTAATGGATTCTACCTATCAAACTTGAAAACATTCAACTAGAAGCAATGAAATGATTGATGGCATACATAAAACATGTAAACATATAATCACAGAATATGAAACTATACTTAAACTCCATACCACAAGGATCCCATAAAAATAGCTGCAATTCTTATTAATCTCCTGCCAAAGTGGTTACAAAGGTGTACAATCAAGCTCTGAGCATCCACACTGAGTCCAACCAGTAAAATGGCTAAGAAACTACATGATATAGGCCTCAAAACAACTAATCCTAGCCTCAGGATTCAAATCCATGAGAGGAGGAGTAGTTGCACAAAAGACTAAACTGATAGCTAAATACTAGGATGGTCAAACTGACTCATCCCTAATATGAAGAAAACTAATTCATTACATGCCACTTAGGCCATTCATTTGATGTATCTATCCCAGATAACAAAAACATACTTTAATTACATCATAATTATGAATTACATTAGTGAAAAATAAAAATTCCACAGGTGAAAAGTAGTTTCTGAGATAAATAGTGAAAAATTTGGCTGCCTATCAAATGCACAGTGGCAATGTCCAACACGCAGTCCCTGAAGGAAGTGCGCAGTGCCATGTTCAGGGTGAGTTTTGACTACCTTCCTGGTGTCCAAATATAGCTCAGGATAGCTCATTGGAAAGCTTATCCTATCTATTTTCCAAAAATGCCCCTAGTTTCCAAATTAAGCTTTATTTTCCCCTCCAAAACTGAAATATCCCAAGACTACCCAAATGCGCAATGCCTGGCTCAGAAAATAGGCAGAAACATGATTTTTAGGTGGTTTTTTGCCTTTTCTACCTAGTAGTTTTGACTTTCAAATCTGGAAACATGGTTTTATTGAGTGTAAATGGTCTTCTAAATCCAATGGTGGTGGCCATTCCTCCAAAATATGCCCCAAAAAAGTGTGTAATGCCCTAGGCGCTACGCATTTGACCAGGGGACTGATACAAAAATTACCTGAAGAAAACAGGAAATGCTAAAGCAAAAAACTGAGTATAGGGTCTTCAAAAATGGTTGACATAGCTGATGTTAAAGGTGACTAAGCATGGAGTTAAGCCTCCACTAATAGGTAAAGCTTGTCCTTCTCCTTCTAATGAGTTAAGGCCTCAATTTTTGCATAAGCCCTTTCGAGCTTTGCTCTAGCAATTTTGTTTCTCATGGCATAGTATTTGTCCATTCTTCTTTGAACCTCCATATCTCTATTAGCTTTAGCTAGCAGGTCCTCAAGCTAATTATTAGCCCTCTCAAGCCCATATTCCCAGTTCTCATTCACCATTATACCAAATTGTTCATTTAAGATGAGTTGGTTAGCAAGTTGAGCTTCTTTTTCTCTTTCAAGCTCCAAAGCTCGCTTTAGGCCTCTAGTCCTAGGCCTCCTCCTGGGCATTGTTTCCTCCATGGGCTCACCATAGTCACCATAGACTTCCTCAAGTTGGATTTTAGTCTTTTCAGCTTCCCTTTTAGCTTTGATGAGTTGAACTTCCATAAGCTCATGCTTGGTCTCCATTCGCCTATTTTCCTATTCATAATAAGATATAATGTATTTTTCTCTTTGTAGTTTCACCTACAACTCACCTATCAATGCTTCTTGCTCTTTGAGGATAATTTTGGTGTTTTCCTTTTCATCTTCCTCATCTAAGTCCACTAAGTCAAAATCCTACTCAGTTTCATGGAGGTCTTCTTCCTGTTTTTTCATTTCTGTTTCAACCATTTTTTCCTTTCCTTTCTGTACCTACCTTGCTAATGAAGAGAGCAAGGCCCCTCCCACAATCTATGGGGAAAACACTTGCCTATTTCCTCTCTGACAGGTGTGCACCATAGTACCTAAATTAGTCCCTCCAGGCTTGCTGCTTTGACCCTGATCACTTTGTTCTTTGTCACTGTCCTTTTTCTTGTCAGATGAAAGAATAGATACATGGAATGGTGATAATGGGGGTGATGGTGGATGAGATGATGATGGAATGCCTTGAACATTTTGAGTGGAAACTTGAGTGAAAATGGGGTTAGCTATAAATGTACTCAATGCAATGTTAAGTTCTTTAAGGTGATAAAGAACTATGATCTTTATGAGGGAATGGTGAAATAAGCTTTTCATTTGATCTTTGTATTCTCTTTTTTGGGAAATATAAGCCATCTTCTCAACACTCCTGAAAAGATAGTAGGGTATATTGAGAATTTTAACCCTAGTGAAATGCATAAGTAACTGGATGTGGTAAGAATAGACCCTAGAGAATCTAGCCACACAAGAAAAATACTTCATTATAATCCTCATCATAGGTGAATATTTTTCAAGGAGGTATGAGAAAGGGAAATAGCATTTTGTTTCACTTCTGTACCTAGGTTTGATGTATGGTTCATAAAAATGTGCTTCTATTTCACCCTGCTTGAACCATTTTTCCCCAACTTCTGGAATCCCGATGGCAGCTGATATGATGGAAACAGATAATGTGGAGGTTATTCCTGCAAGAGTGACTTGGTTATGTTGAATTTGGTTATGAAAATCCTAGTCAACTCAGGGTGGTAGTGGACTGCTTGGACCTGCTCAAAAAACTCAAAACACCCTAACCATTTGAAGGATGTCATTGTCATAGGAGAAGCTAGGAGCTCTTTGAGATCTGTGGGTTCAAACCTGTGGATTTTCCCTCCTTTATGTGGCCTTCACTGCTATATGTTTCCCTCTCTGTCTGCTCCCTCTTCTTCATCGTGTGGCCTATATCCTTCATCGGCCATGGTGTCTTTGTTATGAAACCCTAAGTAAATGGTAGGGGAATGCAAGTGTGTAGGAAGGAAAAAGAAAGGAAAAGGTAGATGGGAGTTCGATGGGTGTAGGGATAGAGGTCTCTGAAAGGGGATAAAGGGTATTGATTAGGTATTTTTGGGAAATGGGAAGCTTGTTTGCAACAATTAGGGTTTAGGAGAAAAACTAGGGTTTTGAATATGAGACTAACACGAATCTTGATTTCATTCTTCAGACATTGAGGAAATAAATTTGAGGAGAGGGAAAATGATGTTTTGAAGAGGATACTTACTTGTTTTAAGGTTTAGGATGTATTAGGAATGCTAAAGAATGAATACAAGCAAAACTGGCCAAACACCTAGTGCCCAGAGGAAGTGCGCAACGCTTCTGCAAAGATCACAGTGCCTGAAGGGAGTGCATAGCGCCAAGAGGAAATGCGCAACACCTCCACTGTTTCTGTTGATTTGACCTCAAATTGTAAAAAAACACTATTGAGGTTTGCTCAATGCAGGGTAAGAGGGAAATAAAGTGAAGGCAAGAAGATATTTATACACCCTTGAATTTAATCTTTAGCTCCTCAAAGCCCCTTTGCCAATGTTTTTTGTCACTTTCACCTTTAAACTCTGCTTTAATTCCTTTTCTTCTTTGTGTCTTTGTAGGTAGATAAATGCTCAATTTGACTTGAATTTAGCAGTTTTTGTTTGTCTTGCAGTAAGGAGAAATGCTCTGGTGCAGCTGAGATCCATTATTACGCATAGGAACATAAAATTACATATGAAATACAAATAAACTTAAAATACTCTGTTTTCACCTCAAAAGCATGTTTTTGAGGTGAAAATTACATTAGGTTAAAAAAATAATAACTCAGTAACTTATTACTTACAAATCATCATGCTTGTTTTATCAATCATCCTCATACCCTTGTTGATCTTCATTTACCTTTTAACATCAAACTTTTGACCTTGGTGGTGAAACCCTAAGGCCTAATGAAATCATGCCCTATGACCTAAAGAAATCATGACTGCAGATTGATTATGAAACCATAACTGAAGAAAATCTAAATAAGGATTAGCAAGTATACTCTATTAGGGAAAAATTTAGATTTTCTGAAGAGAAAACAACCATCAGTGGATCAGTATATCATGACCTAATGGAATGATGAAAAATTTTCAGTATGGGACCCCTAAAATGAAATTGGAAAGAGTGAATTTTGATCTCTGATGGAATTATGTAGATATTGACACTAACACTTATGACAGTGGGTCTTTAAATCTTAGGGCCTTCTCTTCGGGCTTCAACTTCAAAAATAACCATCCAATCCAAACTAGAAATTTGAAAATAGAATATGTACAAATGGGAAATGAGAAATTAATAAATAGGCTTAAAATAGTGTTTGAGCATTCGACCATTCACTAGCCCGCCTTCTTCTTCTATACCATCAAGTTCTCTCAGGAAGAAAGCATTATTACCTCTGAAAGCATAAATGACATATGGGCCTTTCCATAGGAAATAAAATTTCCCATGTTTACCTTTATCTTCCCTCCTTGAATCCCACTTGAGCAACTTGTCACTAAGGTGAAAATCTTCAGCCTTGGTTCTTTTATCAAAAATCTTTTTAACCCTTCCCTCCACAACTTGAGACCTGATATAGACTTCTTCCCTGGTTTGTTGAAGATGAATTGTTTTGTTGATTTTTCTCTAGATACTATTTGGTTTAGCCTACATTTCTTGAAGCAACTTCATCACTGGTCTTCCCAAGGAAGATGGAAAAACAACTTCCATCCCATAAACTAGCTAATAGGGAGAAGTACCAATTGATTTCTTAGTGGCTAGTCTGTCTGACCATAAGACATTTACTAACTTCTTGTTCCATGTTTTCTTATTGTCCTCTAGTAACTTTTTGATGATGTTTACTAGGCTTTTGTTTGAGGATTCTGCCAGTCCATTTCCTTGAGGATAATAGGTTGTGGAATGTCCTAGGGTTATATGATACTTATTGTAGAAATCTATCATTCTTTTGGATTTAGAGGCTACTACATTATCGGTAATGAGCTTAGTTGGGCATCCAAATCTTGATAGAATATTGGTTTCAGGGAAGGTTATGATAACAGTGTCAATGGCTTGCCTTGAAGGTATGGCCTCTATCCATTTTGTGAAATAGTCTGTGGCTGTGAGGATCCATTTGTGTTGGGTAGAGGAGGGTGGGTGAATTTCACCAATGAAGTCTAAACCCCATTGTTGACATTAGAAAACAAAGTAGGCTAGTAGAAACTAGCTCTAAGGATTTTATCTGCAGTATTCTTCTAGTAAAGGTGTCCTCCACAGTCAACTGCATGAAACTCTTGCAAAACTTTGTAATATTCGTCTTTTAATATGCAATTAAGAAGAATACCTTCATGATCTCTCCAAAACAAAGCATTTTCTAATATACAAAATTTTAAGGATTTCATATTTAAAAACCTGATTTTAGTCCTAGATAATTTGGGAGGATCTTGTAAGTTTTGTAAAAACATAAATAATATCAGCATACCAAGGTGATTCAATAAAGGCCTGGCTGATTAGTGGAGTCACCATCTCCTCTCCATCATCTATTGCTGGAATAAAGTTTATATCCAAGGCCTGACAGTTTGATTCAGCCATGAGTTTGGCTAAACCTTGGCCCTTGATTAACTTAGTTGGTTTGGTTTCTATATCATACTCCAAAATAGTAGCAATCCACTTTCCCCTCTTTCCATCTAGACCTTCCTGAGTTAGGATGTCTTTGACTACTGAATTAGGAACATAGCCACTATATGAGAATATAAGATGTATACCCTAAAATCCTTGATGGATTTGACCGAAGAAAAGGCTTGTTTTTCCATTATGTTATATTTCAAGGGGGCATCTCTCAAGCCTTTGCTAAAGAAAGCAATTAGTTGTTCATAGCCCTGGTCATTTTTCTGCAGTAAAACTGCAGCAATTGTGTGCTCAGAAGCAAAGGAAAATAAGATGAAATTTTTGTCAACTTTTGGACTGATTAACACTCGTGTTTTAGTTAAGGCCAATTTAATGTCTTAAAAGGATTTTTTAGCCTCAATAGTCCATTTTATGGTTGAATATTTTTTCAGCATATTGTTCTATGATCTAATTAACTCTGCTACATTAGAAATAAACCTTCTAAGAAAATTAATTTTTCCTAAGAAAGCTTGCAACTCTCTAATGTTCCTCGGATGTTGTATCTGTAAGATGGATTCTATTCTTGCAGCGTCTATTTGGATACTATATTTTGAAATTATATGACATAATAACTTTCCTTCTTCTAACCCAAACAAAGACTTCTTGGGGTTCAAGGAAATTCCATATTTTCTGCATTTAATAAAGAATTGCCTTAGATGATCCATATGTTGATTATCAGATTTTGAAAATATAGTGATGTCATCTAGATATATCACAAGGAAATCATGAATTTATTTTGCAAAGGCTATATCCATAGCCCTCTGGAAAGTGGTTCCTACATTCATTAGTCCAATAGGAATTTTCACATACATGAATGTGCTCCAAGGAGTAGTAAACGCAGTTTTGGGTTGGTCATCTAGATGAACTAAGATATGACCTAACTAGAAAACCCATCCAATAATGTGATTCTGGTTGCTCCAACTACTCTCTGTAAAATTTGGTCCATTTTGGGGACAGAGTAATTGTCTTTTAGTGACACTTTGTTGAGGTTTCTGAGATCCACACAGAGTCTGATCTCACTAGTTTTCTTCCTAGTTAGCACCAGGTTTGAGACCTAATCAGAAAATCTGTTTGGTGCAATTATTTTGGCATCATACATCCTCTTAATTTCTTTTTCAATTGAAGGTAATAAGATAGGATTAATCCTTCTAAGTTTTTGTCTAAAAGGCTTTTGATTTTCTTTAATAGGAATGGTGTGTTGTATGATGTTGGTGTCATAGGATTTGAGGTCCTCATAACTCCAAGAAAAGACATCTTGAAATTCTTTTAATAATTCAATGTATTTCACCTTTTCAGTTGGAGGTAATGATTTTTAAATTTTGATAAATTTTGGATTTTCATTAGTGCCTATATTACATTCCTCTATATCAGACCTTACTAGTTCCATTTTAGGTTACCTAGGAACATCATTTGAATCAAACAAATCTTCCAAGGGGGTTGATCCTTTAGGTAAGAAATTATCTTTGAGATTAATTACTTCAGTGTCTTTTCCAATTATTCCATCAATCTCAACTTTCTCTAGGTTTTCTACCTCTGATTTAGTAAATTTAGTAGGATGAAATCTATCTATTTCTTCACCTTCTATCTCATTCACTTATAACTCATCCTTAGAGTTAGGATCTATGGATGTATCAGTATCTATGTTGTGATTTTCAAACTCTTCTTCTAAATTTAAAAAGTTATTTATCTATTTATCATTAGAAAATACTTGTTAGTTCTTCAAATTATCCGGAATTGCAGGTTTGTGCCTAACTTCAGCAGTGTACTGATGGTTAGGTTGAAAGGGTAACTTGAAAGTGTTGGCAAACATTGCTAAACTATGGGCTTGCATGTTGTGTTTTCTGGGGATTACTGCAAGCTTGGTTTCTAAGAAAGTGTTAATTATTTCTACAATAGTTCCTCTATAACAACTTAATCTAGGATCCTTTGTCATATATACAGCATCAATCTGTTTTATAACTAGTTCAGAGTCTCCCATGATAGAAACTCTTTTATCTCCAAGGTTCCTAACTAATTTAAGACCTAAAATTAATGCTTCATACTCTGCCATATTGTTAGTACATTTAAAATTTAGTCTGTATGCATGGCCTTCTGAGTGATTATTCTCCATATTGTATATCCATACTCCTACTCTTGCTCCAAACTTATTGGCTGACCCATAAAATTCAAGATGCCATAATATCTCATGTTCATAATTTTCATCATCTAGTGTAACAGACTTTTCCTCATTTATAGCAATTTGGCCACCTTGTCTATTGGAAATTTCTAAAGTTTGGTTAGTTTCATTTTTAATAGAAACTGCAATTTCTTTTGGTTTTGTATCAAAAATGTCTAAAAGAGTTTCTTGTGTTTGATCAACATTATACAGGATGAAGGAATCAATGTCTGAATGTACGGAGTAGATAGGAAAGTTTTGAGGACGATCCTGGATACTTACCATGTATTTCATCAAAGTTTCTCGGCACAGCTTCTTAGGTTGTCCAAAAAAAAAGAAAGTTGCATATGACATATCAAGTTGTAAAGATCCCTGAAGTTTGGCTCCCCATGATCTAGATAAAAGCATGCCATACTTTGGTGGGATGTCAGCAACCACAATATCCATAATGATGCTTTTAGCAGAATATTGAACTAAGGTAACACACAGTTCTTTAATCAATCGTAGACACTTTACTTGACTTGAGTCAAATGAGAATAGGTCCTTGTAAGGCCTTGTAATGTCTAGGTTTAATTTCTCCATTACTGATTTGGGCATTAAGTTGTGGAAGGCTCCATAATCTAACATTGCATTGTGTAGAATTTTGTCATGGATGCCAAGGCCAATGCAGAAAGGTGGTACTCCTCCTTCCAGTGGTTTTCCATTAACATCTGGACCAAATATTAGTTCTGGTTGGTCATCAGACAGGTTAACGGAATCCTCATTTTTAGCAATGTTTAAGGTCTGGTTTATCTGTGATTTGTAAGTTTCATTCTTGATTATTTTTGTTAAAGGGACAGAAATCTTTAGCTTAGCCACCTCTGCTCCCAGATTGATTGGAAAAGGGGCTTTTTTTGTTTGAGGGTTTTGAATTTTCACAACAAGGATTTGAGTAGGATGGTCTTCTTTTCATTCGTTGGTAACCTCTTTATGTGGGTTTTCAAATCTGTTTTTTTAGGGTTTCTTGGTTTTTTAGAGGGAATTGAAGTGGATGGCTGATCATCAGAAGGTTGATTAGGGGTTATATCTACAATGGTGGGGCCAAAAGGATTATGATTTTGTTTGGGGAGAATCTAGAGAATTTTAGAAACTGGGGCTTATTTGATTTTCTTGGGTTGATTTGGCACTATTTTCTTGGTTTGGTCAGGGATATCAAAATTCTTTTTACTCCTTAGGTTATATTGTTTATGCACTTCAAAGATGACAGAATCATAACCTTGTTTATAATCAAATGACTCTCTAAATTGGATTTTCAATTGTTGCAGCATATGCGATTCCTGACCATTTTGGATTAGAAAAATAACATCTTCATCATCTAATCCCATTAAATTGATCTATGTGTCTTGTTCTGGGTCTTCAGGATGGGATGTTTCTGCATAATTTTCTTGAAAAGGAGGTCTAATATTCTAATCAGGTCCATTTTTTCCAGTGTTTTGGTTTTGTTTTTTTCTAAAGTTTGGGTTTCTAACTGGAGGTGCATTTTGATTATCCCATTGGGGTTTCCTTTCTATGTTATATATTCTATCCATTAGTCTCTCCATACTTTTGGCTAAACTATCTATTTTGATGTCAGATGGTGAAGCTTCATCTTTAGCAGTTCCTCTCTTTTCATTTCTAACTCTAGCTATTTTAGATAAGAAATTAGCTTCAACACTAACAGCTACACTTTGCATTTCTTATAATGTTGTGGGGTTTCTTTCCCTAAGTTGGAATTCCATATCTGTGTCAAAACCATTAGGGAACTTTATTAAGGCTAAGTGAGGTGGGCATCTAAGATTAACTGGGATTGCTTTATATATATTGTTAAATCTAGTACAGTAATCTTGAACAGTTTCATTAGGTCCCCTTCTAATATTTTCATATTCTGAAAGGATTTGTAGGGGATTTTTCTTATTTTCCCATTTGTTAAAAAATTGCTGATGAAATACTTCTAAACTATCAATACTATTATCAGGCAGTGCTCTAAACCATTTCTCAACATCACCAACTAAAGTCTGAGCAAATAGTCTCATTTGAACATCCACAATATCAATTTCATGTAGTTCGAAGTAATCTTTCATCTTATTGACATGATGTTGTGCAGTGTAGTGTCATGTGCCATCAAATTGAACAATTTTTCTCTGGTAGTCTGTTGGCATAGCACCAAGTGGGGCAGGTAAAACAAGAGGAGCGTATATGTTTGCCATGGCTATAGGCTGGGAGGGGCTAAGATGTGGATGAAGAATGGATGAAGAAACAAGACTAGTAGGTGGTAATTGGGATGTAATAGGTTGGTGAGGTAGTGAAGGTATAAATGGAGGTGGAGAATGGACTTCAGAAGTTGAAGGGAACAATAGTGAACTGAAAGTGGTGGAAAATTGTTCAAAAATCTCAGGGATCTTAGCAGTACTCAAGGATGATTGTGGAGAATTCAGAATGTATTCATCAATTGACAGGTTGGATTTTTGGACTTCAAGGTCTGCAATGAAATCAGGGTCTAAAACAGTATCGTATATTTCACTTTCAGACTTTTCTTTAGATAATGACAAATCAAATTGCTCATCAAAGGGAAGGTGTTCTAAAAACAACCACTCATCAGGACATGAATTTGCTTTAATCTAGGTGTGTGACTCACTGAACTTTCTTCTTTTTTGTATTTTCTTGAAATCAAGTTGGGATTATCAACTATTGGGGCGAGGTTTGGATCTGGGTTAGCCCTAGTATAATGAGTTCTCCTTGAAGGCAGAATTTAAATTTTTTTTCTAATTGTTTTCTTTTATGAGGTCTTTAAAATAACTTCTAATAAAATAATTTAAGAAGCTCAAAATACAGGTTCAAAATTTCTTAAAGATTTATTAGGACTGAGGATTTGAGTTCTCCCACTGTGGTTGCCACTATGTTATCACTCAGAAATTTTCTCTAGAAGTTATCAGAAGAAGGAAAATACTGAGGTAACCACAAACCAATCCTTTCAGTATAGGCTCTAGCCAACCTATGACTCAAAGAGGGCTCTCTCTATATGATTTAGCTTTGTTTTGCTAGGATTTTAGGCTAGTTCTTATAGTTCTGGGGGTTTTGATTTGTATTGAAGGTTGGACAGTGGAATCCTTAAAACCAATGGATAGAATGAATTCTCTGGACAATTGGGCTATGGAGTCAAAGAATGATAACAGAACTGGGATTAACTCATTAAAGGGAGTGTTCAGAGGGCAATCTAGCAAAGTAAAGTTCAGGTCTTTGGGATGAATGGGTGAAATGATCTTAACCAGGGTGAGAGAGAATTTAAGAATTCTCAAACCGGGATTAAAATGACGAACAAAGGATAGTCATGAGCAAAGGGAAATTAAGAATCTTTTACTATAGATCAAAAGGAAACTACCTAAACTAAGGACCAATCAAGAATTCCTTAACTTAGATAATTAGTAGAAAACATTAAAATGCATAATAGTTCAAATAGAGTGCAATGAAGAAAATTTTGAGATATCATTCCATATTATAGCATTTAGATTTTAGATACATTAAAGATTATGGAAAAACTTTTAAATAAAGATAAAAACACAAGAGAAAATACTTGTCTGCACTTCGCACTACACATGAATCCTGTGAAATGTCTTGGCTTTATTCATTAATCCAGCTTGCTAGTCCAAACAGTGATACAATAACTTACAATCTTTGATCAAGAAAGTCTATAGAAATGTCTAAGAATCCACCCTACATACTTCGAATTGTGAAGTATTTATGCAAAAAATTATTACAAAATATCTCAAAACAAACTTGAGATTTATTCTAGGAAATACAAATATCTTCTTGCAAGAAGATAGAGACAGCTAATGAACTATTTCATCTTGTCTCTTTTTATTTGGTACTTCTATCTTTTATGGTTGAGTTTGTAGCCTTTTATGTTGGCTTGTAGTTGTGATCTTTCACAGTTGAATCTTCTTAAGTTTTTATCTTTCACCTGATACTCTTTAACCCTGATACTCTTTAACCATGCTGCCCTGTTTTCATCTGTTTACCTGCTTGCTTTCACTTTTACTATGCAATAACTTTTTTGCTGTAAATTTATCATATTAAATTAGTCATTGTCTCCCACCATTCTGCATTAGGTAATTTTATATTCATCATCCTCCTATAGGTCTCATCGGCTTCAGTATACCTGGAAAAATTGGGCTTGGTGAGGAATAAATGTTTTATCTCATGCTCAAGGAAAAACAAGTTCTCAAATGTGTTGTACAAAACTTTTCCTGTTGGCAGTGCTTTTATGGATGAAGTGCTTACTTTTTCCTTGGCCAACTGTCTAAATCTGTTATCATATTCCAACTATGTCATGAGTTTGTCATTGATAACCAAAGGACTAGGCATACCTTTCTCCCTCAAAAATTGGAATTTAGCCATGAACCTATCAATGGCTATCTGCATGTTGTGGCACTTTTCTTCTAAGTTAAGCATAAGGTTCCTTTTGGAATGGACCTTTATTATTTCCAAAATTGTGTCAGATCTATCTTCTATATTGAGTTCTTGGAGCTCATACCTATTTTTTTGTTGAGGAAGTGGATGAGTCTACTAGCATCCTCAGGCATGTCTCCAAATTCTTCTTTGACCATTTGGATAGCTTCTGTAGCTGTTACACTGAAATTTGTCACCATGACTATCTGCAGTTAATATGGCTACATCAATAGTCATAATGTCCTCCTTGTCAAGCCTCATACCTCTGCTCTTCATGTCAAACTTCAAAAAGAGAGAAAGTCACTTAAAAACATGTTTATCTCTGGGTACGCAGGTTCTCTCTACCTTGCCTGCGTGTACGCACTCCAAACACACTGTACCTGCGTACTTGTACGCTCTGTAAGCTAAAGGTCGGGTGCGTACCCCTGTAAAGGTCAAAAGGCACGAGTTTCATCTCTAAAAAGTTACTTGTGGTCACTTCTAGAGCCTTCTAGAAGAGTGTTTGATGTGTATTGAGCGCCTCCAGATGGTTCATGCAACCCTATGATAGAGGAACTTATCCCATCAAGAGAGGAGCTACCCCATCCAAAAGAGGGAGTATCCCATTGACGTTGGAACTGAATAACCTCCTCTAGAATACTATAAATACAGGCATTGGGCCAAAGGAGGGGAGGTTGAAAGCTGAACATTCTAAAGGGTAAATGCTGCTGGAATTAGGACTTCCATTGTTGAATTGTGAGGAGAGATCACTATCCTTCCTTGTTGCCATAGTGGGAGTGGGTGAGCTTGTCAAAGTAGAGGAAATCTCTTGCTGGACCCTGGGAGGAGCTTGCACAACACCAAGGCTCAGGTTGTAATGGTTCCTTTTTGTTTCTTTAATACAAATAAGTCCATTCTTCTCAATGATTTGTTGTTAATGAATTATTTCATGTACTCCTTGGTCTATGTGATGAATATGCTTTGTTTTATGAAATATTAAGGTGTTATGTAATCATTTGCTTTGTTAGTGTATGCAGGTCTTAAAGTGAAGGAGGAGCTCATCTGGATCAGCAAGGCTGGACTGCTACAACAAGCGTTGGACCTAAGGTAAGATCGGAAAACACTTGATTTCTCATAGAATAATGTGTGTTTAGAGAAGGATCGCTCTTGTTTGGTTTGTTTGTCACTAGAGAGTCTTAGACTCCTAGGGAGGTTAGGTTTGTCCGCAAAAATAACTCTTTCCGCATGACAAATTGGCGACTCCACTGGGGAATCCATTGATGTGATTGATTTTTCCTTTGAGCATTACTTTGATCTGAAAAGAGTCTTGTTTCTTTTTTTTGGTTGCTTGACTGTGTTTTTGGGTGGCTTAGCTTAGGGTCGAGTTAGAACTTAGGTTTTCTTTGTTTTACAGTAGTACGCACCCTCTGCGTTAGACACAGTGCGTACTTGTACGCATTGTATCTGTGTACACAGAGCGTGCACACACCTGGTTAAACAGGCTGCCTGCGTACCCTGTTAAAATTAAGAAAATTCCCTTTTTTATCACTTTTTCCTTTTAGATTTTGTTTTTCTTAGTCTTTACTGCCCAGATCCACTGGTTGACTATCAAAAATCTTCACCTGCACTTGTTCCATTAATGTCGAAAGTTTTAGTGAAATTCCTTGAGATTTTAGCCTTAGGGTTTGAATTTTATATTGGTCCTGTAGTGACTTTGGGTTTAGAAGTCACAAAGCCTTAGATATCTCTGGTTTTGTCAATCTTCTTAGGAGTCGGACCAGTCGCAAAATCTACCCTCGTGAGCAACCTACCTTTGTGTTGCCTCTTTGCAAAATTTCAATAAGCTTGTTCATTTAAAGTTGCGAATTTCATTTTAAAAAGAACAAAAAGAGATTGAGTTTTTGTTTTGATTAGTTTGTGATTCTGCATAAACTAGTCCTTGGATTAATCATTGCCAAGTAAAACGTCCCGAAATCATCCTAGTAAGCTTTTGCTTCTTAGATTAACTTGTTCATGAAAGATTAGGTAAATTTCCTTTGATTTTCTTTTGAGTGATTTTTCATAGATTTTCATAGATCTTGAAATTGCTTTGATTAGATTAGTTTTACATGCTTTTATTAAATAGGAAAATATCAACGATCTCCTTTGCAAAGTTTGCTTTAGAGTAGCTTTTGACGTTTTTGAAAGAGAAAGGAATTTTTTCGTGAAGTAAAGAGTGGTCATGTTTTGTGCGCTTTGAAAGATAAAGAGAATTGTTTCTTTGATTGTCTTTTGAGAAAGTTGTTTTTATTGAAAAGATTGCATTCTCTCAACTCTCTTAATTAGAATATTCATCGAAAAAAGAAAATTATCAATCATCTTAGGTTCATCTTTTAGAGAATTGGAGTAGAGTCTATACACCACCAAGTTTCATCTCCATCACCTTTGTCTTAAAGAACAGCCATTAAAATCAACGCTTAAAGTAAAATTTAACTTAGAAATTTTTATTTTCTAGGGCTCTGAAGCACCAACATAGATTAGGCTAGTGTCTTGGAGTAGGTGAGTAATTAACTCTCCAAGACCATTAAACCAAACAAGTAGCTTATCTTGTGATAGAATAAATCCAGCTGTTACATTTGTATTCTGGGAAAGCTCCTCTTAAAGGAGAAGCACGAGCTCGTGTCCGAACCAGTGAGGGGATCAATCCTCCATCGTTGGGAACGACGCCAGACACGCACGTATTACAAACGGTAAACCTCAGATTTTGTTGAGGAGCCAAGGGATCACTTATCGGTAAACCTTGGATTGACCATTGTCAAGGAGCCGGTAAGGGGATTGAGCTTGTTACTCTACCCTTGCATGCTGTCGGAGTGTAGACTGTTCCCCCAGGTGTATTTGTTGTTTTTGGTAACTTAGTGGCCATAATCTTAGGATTCTACCCAAGGTGACGGTGGTGGGAAGATCCCACTGTACCTGGAGCAGACGTCGGCTAGACTCACTTGGATTTTCTGGGGGGTTCACTTCACCCGAGACGGTTAAAGTGGAGGAACTTGGTCCAGTCTATTCATTAAGCAGGTTGCCGGGGTAACTGTTCCACCCGCTATTTCTGTACTGAATCCTACGAGGTTGGATTTCATCACCAACTAGTGTTTTTGGTCCGGAAGCTTACTGTTTGTGTTTGGTTTGACGCCCTAGATTCTTTAGGCGTATGTTTCAAATTTGATTGGTTCTTTAGCGACTTTAGGTGGTTTTC
>APFE030750043.1:0-15386 GCA_000404065.3 Pinus taeda
TCTCCAGTTGGTTTCTACATTTAGTAATGAGAAATTCATCCCTTTGGTTTTCATGTGCAAATGTACTGGTATATATGTGGATTCTATGGCTAATTTTTTTATGGTATTTCTATTGTTACTATGCTGGTTATGTATATGTTTTATGACAACATCTATGTATGGCTCTCATCATGTTTTTACTTGTAAATGAATGGACAATGTTTTTATGACCTAATAGATGATAATGCAACACATGACATAAGGGAACAATGATTCTTAGCAACTCTCAGATAAGTACTAGATCCCTATGCTTAAATATGTTGTTTACACTTGTAGATTACATGTTCGTGATATGTTTGATGAAATGCCTGTCATGGCTAGTAGGGGTCTAGTTAAGGACTTGTTCAATTAATTGCTTTTGCATAATTGTTTCCCTGTTATTTTACTACTTTGAAGATGACATTCCATTCTGGGTAGTGACATGGGCTCGAAAAAGTGGCTTAAATCTTACAGATGCTAGCACAGAACTAGACAAAATGGTCCCTGGATGTCGGCTTGTAGGTTTGGGAGAGCGTCTAGAGGTCCCTGGACGCTGGCATGCCCATAAAATGAGAGTGTCCAGAGGTCAAGTGATAAAAAATTTCAATGGGACCTAGGGGCAAGCTGCCTAAAGTGTTGGCATGGTTCTCAGGGTTCCTGTAGCTGATGTGGATGTTCTATATGTTGTGTTTCCATTGATTCCATTTCCTTAAGGTCACATAGGAGGTTGAATCCAATCATAGTAGTCTCTCATCACATGTTTACCCTAGTTGGTCGGTTACTTGGGTAGATGTGGGAGGAGGGTGTTACATTTAGCACCTTTATTGTAGCATATATAATCAACAGGGTATAAGGAGGTACAACATATGTTTTTTCTCCTTTCTCAATAAAAACAGGTACAATTAATTTGAGTCTCATGGGGGCTTCACTCAATGAACCTATGACATAACATGCACGTTCATGGCATACTAAATAATACCCTTAATTTGACTACATATTGGGAAATACCTCTAAAAATCACTTTGTTTAACCCCCTACAAATACGAACCCAATACACCTTCCCAATTTAAAACCCCCTACATTCACTAGATATTGTAAGTATCCCTCTTTTCATTAACATTTTTCATACCCTTTTATATTTATATCTCGAGAATAGTGACATGAAGCCTCTCTTATGACCCCACATGCATTCTACAATGTACCTTTCTTCTTTTGATATACATTGTAGATGCATATTAGTTCTTCCACAATTACTCAACCCACACTCAAGCACATCTCACTATTATTTGTGGCATTTAATGGTCTAAGGCACACAAATATCAACCATGTTTTAGGAAGATTGATTATGTGCATGTATATAAAATGACATATAAATTGATCTATATGATGATGACAAATCAATTGATGAATCTTTATGAATACGTTTGCACCAAATAACTTGTTCAAGCACACATTTAGACCCTCTAGATGCAATACCACTATCTACAACCAAGGTTTGAGCCCCAAATCTCAAATCCATATAAAGCGATGGGTTTTGTGCCCATCACTTAATTAACATTCACTCACTACCTCTCAAGCAAGGGAACTTATTACAACCTATTTGGGCCTTTGGAGAGGAATAAAGAGAGAAACCTGCTTGTGTGTTATTGCAATACATATCTAAGAATCTTGCTATACTCATGCATATATGGTGAATTATGATGGATATGAACAACCACCCTTATTTATAAGTAACAACCTTTTTTTTGTGGTATTTACAAATTACAAGCAATAGACAAGAGCAATTTTCTATTTTTTTTTTCCAAATGTTGTAGATACAGGCTATGGTATATGAACACTAAACTAGATGAAAGATTGCCTAGTATCTACAATGATGTGATGTTCTCCTATGTAAATTCTCAATAAGATAAATCTTTTCTTTCATTTACCAGTTTTTTTTTAATGGGATACAAGTTGCTAAGTCAAATAATTGTAACATATTCATAATCATGTGTGCTTGATTAGGTATTGTATTTTATGTTGTGATTTTCCTAGTTCACTTATAACTAATGCAAAATATCTAGCATGTATTGAATGCGAATTCACACTCCAAAAACATATAAAAAATAAAACTCTAGAAAATTCTAATAAAAAATGAAATTCACATAGAGAATACCCTGTTGGAAGTTACACTCAACCTTAAATTATTACCCTCACTTCTTCAATCCTCTAGCACAGATTATTCCTTCTTAAATGTGAAATATTGCTCTAATGTTGATCTGTAGATGATGTGACTATGACCTATCCATCTCATAAACATGGACTCATGGAATTAATTTAAAAAACGTGTTCTCTGTCAAGTTCAAGGCTTCTTTTCTTACAAGGATGAATGAGTGGCTCTATTTGGTCAAGACTAGTTGGCTTGGTTCACTACTTGTATTGCCAAGATTGAGGATTGTTCAAGAAATGTAAGAACCCTATATTTAATTAAAAAAAACTAAAAGACTCTATTGTGTTATGTTAATAAATGCAAACTAATTTTTAATGTATGTTCATAGCACTTCAATCCATCATTCCTCTTCTCATTCACAATATAATTAATTGATTAACAATTGTATGGCATTGAATTTATGTAATTAATCAAACAATTGTTTGCCCAAAACATGTGGTTGTAGCTTGATATGATGCAATAGAATCATGATCTAATGTTTTAGGCAATAAAACAACACTGATTTAATTGAAGAGACCACTTGGCAACTTGGGTAATTTCTAATTTGGGCAATGTGTAGCCTCGAGGGAAAATTTCTTAGCTACATCTCACATACACAAGTACATTATCATGACCAACATCATGATAAGCAAGGAAAACAAATCAAGCACCATAAGAATATCCATCTACCATCACCAAGGGCATCAAATCACATGATCAAACTCTCTCATCAACACATCCAAGCTCATCCAAGAACTACTCCAATCTGTGAAATCTCATACAAGCTAAGGTGTAACAAGGTCTATTACCTATAATGTGTTTATTTTTAGTAATTTCAAGCCATGTTAGCCATTTCACTTTGTTAGGCCAGGAGGTAACTCCATAATGAAAATTGTGATTTTGCATTAAGATTTATCATGGATATATACATGGAGGGAGAGATTCTTGGGCTTCACCTCCCAGTGTCTCTTCTTATTCCTATTCTCCTTATTTTATATTTACAGTATTTTACATATATTCACCCAATCCCAATTATTAGGTGTCAATATTCCCCCTTAATATGAAGGGATGTTGGTGAGTCCAAGCATCATTCTGAATCTTTCAAACTTTTCTTTTCCAAGCGCTTTGGTGAGGATGTCTGCAATCTGCTCATTTGTGGAACAATAATGTAGATGGATTGTCTTGGCCTCAACATGATGTCGAATCATATGGAATTTTGTATTGATGTGTTTCGTTCAATCATAGAACTTTGGGTTCTTGGCCAAATTTATTGTAGAAGTGTTGTCAATCATGAGTGGAGTTGAATTCACTTGTTTGACCTGCAAATCTTCCAAAATTTTGTTGAGCCACACAATTTCCTTTGTTGCTTCAACTGCTGCCACATATTCTGACTCTTTTTTGGAATCTGCTGGAACTAATTACTTGCATGACCTCCAGGAGACAACTCCTGATCCAAGACTCATAACATAACCTGAAGTAGATATCCCAATTTCTTTATCTCCATCGAAGTTTGAATTAGAGTATCCAATCAAGCTGAAGTTGCCCACCTATGTATACTTGAGTCCAAAGTCTTGAGTTCCCTTCAAGTACTTTAGAACTCTTTTTGCAACATACTAATGTCCCTCACAAGGCTTTTGCATAAACCTGGAGAGAATTCCAACAACAAATGAGATGTTCTATCTAGTAGTAGTCAGGTACTTGAGACTCCCTAGAAGCTGTCTATACTTTGTTGCATCCTCAAATTATTTTCCTTCATTGGATGCAAGCTTCAAGTTTTGTTCCATTGGAGTAGTCAAAGGATTGCACTTAGCCATGCCAAACCTGTTCAACAAATATCCAATGTACTTCTTCTGAGAGAGGAATATAAACATCGGATGTTGAATTACTTCAATACCAAGATAGTAGTGAACATACCCCAAGTCATTCATTTCAAAACCTTTCCTCAATTTCTTCTTTGTGGATGCAATGTAGCTCTCATTGTTCCCTGTCATCAAAATATAATATACATACACCACAATATATAAAACTATTTTTCCAACTTTCTTGAAAAACAAAGTTGCATCATCAATATCATAATTTTTGAAGTTGAGTTTCAGAAGATGCTGAGTTAAATTTTCATACTAGGTTTGCGGTTCTTGCTTGAGGCCATACGAGGATTTCAAAAGCTTGCATACTTTGTGTCCTTGGCTCTTCATAAGAAATCCTTCTGGCTAGGACATAAAAACATTCTCTTTCAGATCTCCATTCAAGAAAGCAATTTTTACATCATTTGATGGAATTTCCAACTGTTATGAGCTGCCAAGGCAAAGAGTGTCTGAATGGTAGCCCATTTTGCTGTGGGTGAAAAGTCTCCTCATAATCACCCCCTTCCTTCTGTGCAAAACCTTTTACCACAACACTGAATTTGTTCTTGTCAAGTGAGCCATCAACTTTATACTTGTTCTTGTAGACCCACTTGCAGCGTATTGGTTTGGTCCCCAATGGAGGATCAAATAACTTCCAAATGCCATTCTTTATCAATGCATCATACTCCTTTTTCATCATTTCTTTCCATTCATCATGAGAAGCGACTTATTTGAAGGAAGTTGGTTCAAAATATGTAGACAAATTCAGTTTACAATCATAAGAAAAATCCATATCTATAGGTGAATCAGAATCGTCTACATCACCCCCATTTTTCCTGGTTGAATTTCTTGTTCCTGTCTTTCCAACCTCATTAGGATGAACGCTTTCAAGTTATTTGTCAATGATTTTGGAGGACCTTTTTGAGATGGCCCAGGATGCTCAGTTGATGAAGTTGGGACTTAGTCAATATTTAGTCTCCCAATTCTATCAATCACATCACTCAAAGTATCATCACTGGCTGGAGATTCATGTGAGGGAGAGAGCGCTTCAGAAGAAGATTCCATATATTGATCCAGTATAGGAATCCCCCCTTAAAGATGTGGAATCTGATTATCAAATTCTTGAAATGACTTTGCATGTCTGAATCTATCCAAGCAATCAAGCTGCCACTGAACAACATTGTCAGTCTTGGAAGATTAAAGAAAGATCACATATCTAGACACAAAAAACTTCTTATTAACTTCATCATAGAGACATTATTCTTTCTTTGGAGGTATTTGAATACCCCAAGAAGATACACTTATGACTCCTTGCACCAAGTTTTTTCTTTCTTCCTTCGGTATCAAGGCATAATAGGTGGAACCACAGACCCTAAGATTCTTTACCGAAGGAATGTGGCCATACCACATTTCATAAGGAGTCTTGTTTCTAGTAACATTAGATGGAAACCTATTCTTTATATACACAACACGTAGAACTGCATCATCCCAAAACATCAATTTTACATTCTTGAAAAACATCATCGAACATACCATATTTAAGACTGTCCTGTTCATTCTTTCAAATACTTCGTTCTGTTGGGGATTATAAAGCACAATTGTTTGATGTTTTATCCCATGCCAACGAAGATAATTTTCAAATTCATTTGAAGTGTATTCTTTTCCATTATCAGTGCAAATAGAGACAATATGAGATTGTGCATCATTTTAAATCCATGCATCAAAATTATTGAATGTTTGAAAAGCATAAGATTTGTTATTCAATAAATAAACCCAACACATTCTAGTGTAGTCATCGATAAATTTCATCATATATTTATTTCCATTTATAGAAGAAACAAGGATTGGGCCACATAAATCTGAATGAATGAGTTCAAGTTTTCTATGTGCTTTGGAATGTGAATCATGAAAATATTGTTTGTTATGATTTCATAGAATAAAAGCATCACATTGATCAAGTTTCTTAGGAATTGTAAGCAAACCAGTAACACCATTTTTCTTCAACAAGTGAAGCATGTCATAGTTCAAGTGTCTAAATCTAGCATGCCATAAAATACTTGATGGAAACATACCTTCATCATAATGAGAACTATATGAGAAGTTTTGTGCATGAGCAAAGGTACTTTGCAACTTCAGAAGTCTTTCTTCTTCTATCTTTGTCATGACAAGTGAGCAATTTGATGCTTTTCTAACCTCAAACTTGCCATCAAACATATGAATGGAGTGTCCTTGCTGGTAGATGTGGACCAAAGACAACAAGTTTCTCCTAAGCTCTGGGAGATATAAAACATCACACAGAAGAAAGTCTGGAAGACCAAGTAGTTTGAGCGTGATTGTGCCAAGCCCTAATGGCTTGAGTTTTGATTTGTCTGCAAAGTATATTGCCCCATCAACATTGTCAGTAAATTCTTCAAAAAAATATCTTCTAAATGTCATGTTGCAAGTTTCCCCTAAATCAAATAACCAATAACTTTTCCAAGAAGCAAGTGAAGCATTAAACAAGTCTTTAGCTACTCCAATATTACAATGTGCCACAACATAATTAGTGGATTCAGGTGCTTTACCTTTATCTTTGTCATGGGTTTTACCTTTGGATTCATTTCTTTCCTGCTCAATTCTGTCTCAAGGCAATTTACATGTGGATACCTCATGTCCATCTCTATTGCAACAGATGCAATGAAGATCATACTTTTCTCCTTGAAAGTATCTACCCCCATGCACCTAAAATTTCTTCTTCCTCTTTCTCTTTGGCCACCTCTTCCTCTAGAAGAATCTTGAGCATGATTGTTCTCTCTATGTGCAAGACACACAACTTCTTCAGAAGGCCGAGGAATAGTCTTCTTCCCAAAATACTTCTCTCTCTGCAAACTTCTTCTCAAGGGATTCAAAGGTAATATCCTTTAGGTTTCCACTTGCTTGCAATGACTCAAGATAATTTGAATAAGTGGGATATAGTGCCCTGACATAGGTTATGAGAGGAATGTCTATTTGAACACCAGTGGTTTTTATATCGTGCATAATAGATCTTACTTCTGATGCTAAAGCAAGAGGATCATCATTTTTCAATTCAAGACTGACAATTTAATCATCAATTGGACAACTTCAAGTTCAAAGTGGGATTTATAGAGTTCCTTCAACTTCTGTAAAGCTTCAAAAGCATTCGAAAATGGTAAAATATGGCGACTCACCTCTTCATTTACAGATGCTACAATCAAGGCATAGGCCTTGCTACTCTTGTTTTCCCAAATGACGATCTCCTTATCTGAGGTGGGCTTTGCAGGTTCATTATCTCCTTATCCTACACAAACTCCTTTCCACAACTCTTTGAAAACGAGAATGTGTTTTATCTTCTGTGGCCATTCTGGATAGTTCTCTTTCCTAGAGAGGGCTACTCCAACAATTTATATTAGTGGATGCATCTTAAAGACTGTGTGAAACATACTCTATTGGAAATATACTGTGAAAAATTTCACTTGTGGTGGTAAAAAAAATCGGTTATGGCGGCAAAAATGCACTTCTAGTGTAAAAAAAAAAAATTGCACTTTGATATATGGGACAAAGGTATTACTTGGGGGGAGTTGTTATAAGGGGGATGTTGTATATGGGGGAGGGGGTATGTGGGGTAGGACGTATATGGGGGTAGGTAGAGGGGAAAGACAGTGTGATATAGAGAGAGAGTAGACAACATATAAGGGACAACGTAGGACAATGTATAGGGGATAATGTAGACAATGTAATGGTCCAACATATTATATGAATGGGAATGGTATTGCAACATAGTATGGGTGGTATTGCAATGTAATATTTGTAATATGATTTGGGAGAGTTATTATATAACACACACACACACACACACACACACACACACATATATGTAAACTATAATACATGTTATATTCAACAACATCAGGTTTCTGACCATGGAATTCCATCTCATCGTAGCCGTCTGTTAAAAAAAAATCACCTTCCAGAGACTTAACCAAGCATTATTCATTTGTGAACAAACCAATGCCTCTTGCTTATGTACCAAACCAGTAATGTGACGTGAATAAATCCTTGATGTTTCTCCTCGTTAATGGTGTCGAGAAGATACTGTATGTCTATGTCAGGGCCATAACAACTCTTTGAATTATATTCATCACTCTGAGAGTGGAGTATGAGAGCAACCACAATTAAAAAAATGGCAATGCAATGTAAGGGAGATTTCAACTTGACACTGGAACGTAATATGGGTGGGAATCGTTTCAAGTTATGGTATGTGGGAGAAAACACATGCAATGGGAGAAATGGCATATGGTATGGGACCGATTATGGTATGGTGCAACATTCCGACTTGGAAAAAAGACATATATGACTATGTATTCAACCACACATAAAACTTGAGTGGATTTAAATAAGTCAGAGCCAAAGTCTTGAGTTTCGGCTATCTCTAGTCGGAGAGGGCCAAGAGCCAATACCAACAGTGCAACCGGGACAACGCAGGTATACAGGAGCAACCAAACACACACATTCAAACACATATAGGGTGCAGAGAATGGAGAAACAGAGCAATGGAAGAGGTGGAAGAGGTGTCAGTTCTGCAAAATAGGCAGCACATAAGAGAGTTACAAGTGCAAAAAAGATAAAATGGAGTTGAATTTTATACCATGTCAGGCGAGGAAGTAACTCCATAATGCGAATTGTGATTTTTCATTAAGATTGATCATGGATATATACATGGAGGGAGAGACTCTTGGGCTTCACCTCCTAGTGTCTCTTCTTATTCCTATTCTCCTTATTTTCCATTTACACTATTTTTCATATATTCACCCAATCCCAATGATTAGGTGTCAACACTCTTGGAGTAATCCATTCCATTCACACATTTAGAGGTTTCCATTTCAGAATTTTAGCCTTCTCTTTCTGAATATTCTTTTCTTGATGTCCATATCAAGACTAGTAGGTGCCATCAATAAGGTGTATACAATTAAAAAAGAAAACACACAAAAATCTAACTTTTATATATGGAAAATGCAAATCAAAAATTAAATAAAACATTTGGGAATGAAGGTAGACCAAACCACTAAAATGGAAAATGAAAATAATAAGTATTTATAAGTATATGTGTGCATAAAATGTCTACACATAGAAAGTGGCCAAGGTTCATTAGCATAAGGTGTGGGTGCAATGTCAAAGACCCTTTTTTGAAGTCAGGGAGCCTCTTGGTGCATGGGAATGGGAGGTTGGAATATCATGAATATTTTTAATAAATATCTCATTCCAACTAATCAAGTCGAATAAAGGAAAAAAATTTAATACTTATAAATATGTTACTATATATCCCAATACAACTTCATATCATATGGATTTTTTAGACTTTGAACCATGAAGAATCTAACATCCTCACAAAAGATTTTTTTTTGAAACCCAAAATGCAAATAAATATCCTAACATGTAAACCATGTAACATAAGTACTTTTTTCCTACATTGGCTTGGTAAAAATAATAATATAGTTAGGGTCATAGCTTAAACAAAGACCAAATCGATAACTATGAATCCCTTGTTATGGAACACATGTTCTATCAGAAATATATGTTCAATAATAATAATATAGTTAAGCCATAGCTTAAACAAAGAACAAATTGATAACTAAGAACCCCTTATATATGGAGACGTGAGACATTTATACTAACAAACTCTTTTTAGTAAATTGTTAGTTGGAACATGTAAGTTGTTCATATAAAATGCAAAAATAGATATTTGTAGCCCAAGAAATGAAGATGATATCCTCTTATTTATATGATTTTAATGATATGACAACTAATATATAACATCAAACATCATCACCAACCTTAAAAATCTAAGGTTAAACAAGAGGCTTGTTTTAACATGAAAATACCATAGAATAATTAACTGTACACTGATCAAGCTTTACAATTCTAGAAACCCGATACAAGCACTACATATGGAACCATTATGATTAACCTTCTTAATGTTGGATTGCACAATTATTTTGGAAAAGAGTACAATCATACAATATAAATTTGACAAACAGGGAAATCCAAATTGATATCAAAATTTTCAAATTTGATCGTACCATAAAGTTACACATAATCCCAAATTTAGTAATAATGAAAGTAATCCCCTACATTGCTTTTTATACAACTTAAATGTATCTAATAATTAAGAAAATATGATTTCCCCTTAAGAGTCATTTGTTCAATTCCAATAGGGGTATATATGTTCATGTGATCAACCTGTTGTTTGAAAACAATTGTATGGTGCTAGAAAAATTCATTCTTTGCCTATAAAGCTATATGATGAATTGCATTTGATTGTTCCCAATGATGAATTCATTCTTTGCTTATAAGATGAACGATGAATTGTATTTATGTCCAAAAACTTTTGATTGTTCCCAAACACATTTAACTGGGGCAATTAAAAAAAAAAATCCTCAACTGCACCAAAATTTAATTCCCAAAGTTTCATAATGAATTCTTATCAATTCAAATTTTACTTCAATAATTCAAAAAACTAATCCTCATCTCCACCAAAATGAAATTCCCAAAGCGTCATATTGAGCTCTTGAACCCTTATAAAAATTGTTGCTCTTATCAAAATTATTATCATAATTTTAATGATCTTGAACCCTATATTAACTAAACCTTAATTTTTTGAATAATAAAATTTACTTCAATTATCATCTTTTGATATCAATTAACAATCCAAATTTACTTCAATTACCATCTTTTGGCATCAATTAGAAATTCAAATTGACTTCAATTACCATCTTTTGACACTAGCTAACAATTTGAATTGACATCAACAAAAAAATTGTTGACAAAGAAAAGACCCTTGAGGAGACAAAAAAATATGATCATTAATTTAACTGGAAATTAATTTAAGTAATAATTTAAAGAGACTATAATTAATAATTCAAATTGAAATCAATTTAAGTAATAATTCAAAGCAACTATAATTAACGATTCAAATTGACATCAACAGAGAAAAGTTGTTAATAAAGAAAAAACCTTTCAAGGGACACATCAATAGGGAAATAATTGTTGATAAAGGAAAATTCCTCAAGGTCGATTATCCAAAATATTATTTTTGAATAATCATTGTTTACTATGTACGTTTTGAAATTTGACTAGAATTCAACGAACCTTTAGTTAGATTGTGAAATTTTGTATTTTAAAACACATAAATGGATTCAACACCCTACAAAATCCCTGAACCACTTAAATTATGAAATTCACAGCTCAAACTTATGATTCTAACATAAATGTCTTAAAAAATACTCCAAAGCAAAAAACAAAGAGTACAACCCATCAAAAAGAGGAAAATTCATAGTAAATCTCTAGTTTACTATAAGTATCATGCTCGAAAAAGGAAGACACCTACTATATTTCGAAAAAAAGAGTTTCCTCGAGACATATTTGAAGGAAAAATATGGTTTAATTTTGAGACAATAATCCGAAGATGCCATAATTAACATCTTTCAAGTCATGTGTTATGTCACTTTTAATAACTCAAAGATGAATGAAATTTACAATGTGATCACAACAAATGGGTTTTTTTTCAAAAATCTCATAGAGTTCGGATTAGTCTAAGTTTATTATTGTTTACTAAATTAAACACCAATATCTTATGACTAACTTGGAAAATGAATAAAATAAACCAATAACCTCGCATACTTGCAACAACAAAATGAGACAACATCACATTTTGCAAGTTTAACCTTTTTGCTAGGAACCAAAACTGTGATGTGATAATAGAATGAGACAACATCACATTTTGCAAGTTGAACCTTTTTTCTAGGAACCAAAAATGTGACGTGATAAAAGAATGAGACAAATCACATTTTGTAAGTTGAACCTTTTTTCTAGGAACAAAAAATGTGACGTGATAATGTATACAAGACATTAACACATAAACAAGCTAGATAATTTGTGATGAGCAACATGGATAACCAAATTCATCAATCCAAATAACTAACAGTGATAATATGTTCCTACAAGTAAACTATTTTATAGAAATGTTCCCTTGGATCAAAATGTGGTGAGACAAGATACCCTCAACATGTTCCTACATGCAAAATATTTTAAAGCAATAATGAGATTCCATAGCTCTCAATCTGGTGAGACGAGTTCTATTGTCACAGTAGACTTTCCTCTTCATTAAATCTAATATAGATAAGCTGATTGGATGCCCATTAAAAACAAATATTTATAGAGACAACTCTAAGAATGAACCCATATTTCCACATCCACAGAAGAGCCCGAACCCAAGTAAATATTACTGCATACAGAACAAATGAACATATTAACATCCACAATAAAAATTCTGCCCAATTAGGGAATAAAATCACGATGAAACTCATTCCAAAAAAGATATTATTGACGGTGTTGGACCCGCCAACATGTCAGGGGATCTCTCGTTTGGTGTAGGAGTCCCAATAGTGGGTCGTACGGTAATTCCTTGACTACGGTTTTGCATAGAGGCAAGTAAGATGTCCCTGTTGGTAGCAAGGGTGTGACAGTTGCGACGAGTCAAGGAAGGTACATGAGAGGTTCTAACACACTGAGGGTGAGGTGAGTGCACCACTTGGAACTTGTAATAGTACTTGGCTTGGAAGGAAACACATGAGAAAAGATGCATCACCAGTTGGAAAGAAAGATACCAAGCAATCCAAAGTGATGGTTAAATCAAAAACACATCTGCAACAAGAATCGTACAATTGCATACAAAATAGTTCATACACAAATGCGTAAGTTAAATAACATACATTGCTACAAAAACGAGAATAGTCCAACTATAATAACAACATATGCACAAAAACGTGCTGGCTCTGTTATATTAAGAAGTGTAAGTTCCAGTCATACAATACTTCTATGTACAACCACTAGTTCCAATAGTGGAACATTACAGCCACAATCGCCTGCTCCTCCAAAGAGATATACTAGCTCTGTGCAGTGGAGAAGCTAAGGCACATTACAATACTATCGAAGCTTTCTCTTAGATACTCCTATCGAAGCTTGGCTGGCCAAAAGCCTCTACAATGAGTTATGAGGGACTATATATAGCAAAGGGTGGGGTGGCCCTTGACATTCCCCTTTGTGACAATTCATCTACCCTCATGACTCTTCATCTACTCTGTGACTGTTACATCCACTATTGACACTTGAACTTATACTTGAAAAGACGTTACATACAATCTTCACATGTACCCATGTGAGAAAAAATGGCTTGAGCAATCCATGCAAGACATCACTAACACATGGACCATGGTGGTGAGACCAACTCTTGACATCCTTGTGATGGTCGATGGTGGTGAACGAATGCAAATCTTGTTCGTTCATGATGGTGTTCGTGAGCTCAATGGTGACATCTTGCTGAAGCGAACTCTTGCCTCTGTTGCATCCCAGTATACTAATACGGCTCCTCCGTCCAACTCGTCTGATAGCATGCGCATGGTCGTCTTGGGTGCGATTAGACTGGAAACATGTTGATGCATAGTGTCTGCACTGATCTCCAAGCAAGTGCTCATGGTCATGAGCATCGACTTGTAAAAATACATGTTCAGCTCCAGTTGGACTTGCTTCTTGTCTTCGTCTTGGTGAGTGTGCCAAATGGGTGGGATCACATGCATGTGCACAATGACACGCATGCTGCTAAATTCCCTTGCATGCGATCACCAACACTGCTCACCCTTTTTGCTTCGTGCCAGTTGTTGGGATGGATCTATAACTTGTACAACGTAGTTTCATCCGTGAATGCATGTTGCGCCCCCTGCTGTACCTGTTCCTGCTGCAACTCATTCTCTCGTCTATGCAGCTCCTGTTCTTCTTTGAGTTGCTGCTCAACACATGCAACTCCTTCTCTATTCCGTTCTCTTCCTTCACGTGATCTTCATGTCGTGCCATCACCTCATAGCCTGAGTCTCCAAAGTTGCTTTCATCATAAGTGGATCTGCCTAAGCTTGCAACTTTGTCCCGCCTCTGTGTTGTCAACAATCTTACTCTTACATTCGTTGCATCTGGTATGCTGCCTTCAATTGATGTTGATGGTGCTACTTGCTATGATGCTACTGCCATCATATCTTGATGTCCTTGTCTATGAACAACTTTATGTCTTCATGGGTAGGCAAGTTCATAGACACTTGATCGACTACACCCCAAGTGTGCTCTAAACGGTGTCTTTGACTCTGCTCTCTGGGAAACCTTTGTACTTGTGTTGTTGAGAGGCAAATGAACACTTGCGATACCTAGAGACATGGAAACACTCATGGAAATAAAATTTTCAGTCAAAAACCAAAACGAACTTGAGAACTGAATTGCAACATACCTGTGTGACTGATCATGAATGTTGCACAATTTCCGCCGGGAGTTCGAGAGACTGTCTGCCAAAACTATGTAAGGCATAGTTCAGGTTGTCAGGAGGTTGACTAATTGCTGGTATTGCATGATGTACAGTTGAGCTTGGCCTACTGAGGACTAAAATTGTGCAAATTGAGTTAGTAGTGGCATGCAACCAACAAACTACATTGCGCAGCTTCTGGGGCCATCATGACACTGCCTCCAAGAATTGAGCAATGCAAGCCTTGAGGTTAGTGCTGGGCCAAAATTGCACAATTTTTGGAGGGAAGGTAGAGCCTTCGCTTCAGGAAATGCAGAGTGCTAGTAGGGCAAGGCATAGTCTGGGCCAAGGCAACCCAGTGCAGCCGACATGCGACTGAAAACATGAGAAGTCTAAATGAATGGTGAGATGAGTGCAAACAAGAGTGAATGATCATTCATGCAAACAACAAGTGCAAGATTCAGAAAATAGGAAAGCATGCATGTGTGTGAAGTGAGTCACCGCAACATTGATCGCTCATGCAAAACAGTGTCATGCATGTGACATCAGTGAGCTGCGAGCGAGAACTGAAGTAGTGCTTCTACAAGCTAACATACATCAAAATGACAACAATCTCTCCTTGAAATTAAGTAGGCAACACTCGCACAAAGCAAAACACAAAAAGCGATAGAAATGCAATGAAAGGCATGAAAGACGGGCTTACCTCAAGATAGCTAAGATGAATGTGCCAACTACTCCTAGATGCAATGTGGGATGTCAGAGTTGTAAGGTCGATGTGGAGAATGAGCTCTACAACGTCCGGTTGATGAGTTTTGATAGAATCGAGGTTTTGATGCGCATGCCACAAATCTAGGAAAAACAACACTTGGCGGGAGGTATCTGAAATGATACTTGCATGTAACCTCCAGCTGCTAAAAATAGATCTCTGAATCAAGGGATGCCTTTGAATGATGCTTGCGGAGGAACAGTCCATGCATGAAAATCAGTTTTGCTTGGT